>JACWBX010001125.1:0-13286 GCA_014622435.1 Polypedilum pembai
TCTACGTTTTGAAAATTTTTCAAACATATGTTTTACACTTTTATTTGAAGAATTTTCCAAAGTTCATGCTCTAGTGCCTGGAGTCCATGGATTATGGATTTATGTCTAAAAAATCACTTCCGACATATTTTCTATGCATTTCATGACGTTTGGGAAATTTTTGATCAACATCATGTCGGATCACCATTGACCGGCATGCACTGGGCATTGATCTACATTATCCAAAAAAATGTTTATGCCACCGTAATTTACGCGTCAAGAACCTTTCCAACAAAGTGATATACTTCTATGTTATGAAAATTTCCACAGATCATGCTCTAGTGCCTGAACTCCATGCACCAGGGTTTCATGTCAAAAAAATCACTTCCGACATGTTTTCTATGCATTTCACGACATTTGGGAAGTTTTTGATCAACATCATGCTGGACCACCATTGACCGGCATGCACTGACCCATGATCGATATTATTCCTAAAAATGTTGAGGCCCTTGTAGTCTACTTATCAAGAACTTTCCAACAGTATGCAACATTCTTCTATTATGAAAATTACCACAGATCATGCTCTAGTGCCTGAAGTCCATGCACCAGGGTTTCATGACAAAAAATCACTTCCGATGTGTTTTCTATCCATTTCACGACATTTGGGAGGTTTTTGACCAACATCATGCTGGACCACCATGTACTGCCATTCATCGGCTTGCACTGGCCTTGGGTCAACGTTATCCCGAAAATTTTTTATGTCACCGTGATCTACGCATCGAGACCTTTCCAACGAGGTGCTATACCCCTATGTTGTGTAAAAGTCGGTTTTTAACATGCCCTAGTGCCTGAAGTCCATGGTGCACCATGCACTTCACTTGCACCAATCTTCACCAAAAGTTGATACGACCTTAATTTTGGGTCGCTGATTACGAATCTGTAAAAATTTTGGTGAAAAAATGTAATCTGCGACCTGTAGAGAACATACAGACGCACGAACGGACACCCACCGCGGTTTTTGGGCCATAACTCGGACTAGGAATGACCAATTGACAAACGGTTTTTTGTATTAGATCGGTAATCTTAATGGCCAACTTTCATCAAAAGATACCTAGAATCAATTATGCTTAGATTTCGAGAAAAGTGGAAAAAACCGTTTTTCAAAAAATACAAAAACAATACTTCGTTCGCTTATAGCGCCGAAGTAAATTGCGTCGCTGAAAAAGGGGAATGAAATGAACGAAACTCGAGAAGATTCACTATAAGAACTGAAAAATTTCTGTTGAAGTTTAAAAATTTTTTCTCATGAAATAAAGAGTTCAAAATGTTTTTCTATAATTTGCTTCTTGCATTCAAACATGATTTCTTCATTCTTTATTATTTTCCATATTAAAAAATAATTACTAAAACAAAATCTTTGTTTTCATTCATCTTCATTTGAATGAAAATTGATTCATAGATTATAATCTTGTGTGTTTATATGCATACTGGCACAGAAAATGAACTTATTTTAATATAAATAACAAAAATATTTCCTTAAAAAATTAAATTTACATTTTTCTCACTTTTCTATGCTGTCATTATTTATTAAAAATATATTTATTATAGTTTGCATAAAATACATTTATGTAGTTTACTAAGTGATTGGTTGTTTTTGGTAAAAAATTGTGATAAGATAATAAAAAATAAGAGATATAACAATTGAAAGAAAATAAATTACAATTCACATCAATTCTTTAAGAAATAAAAAAGACCTTCTAAGAAATCAGATTAGAATTTTTAATATAATAGAAAATGAATGGTACGATACACAATAATTTTTACTCTTTATATGAGAGTATTCTTGACAAAATATTGAATAGAACTTAAAATCTTGATCAGTTCGTATAAATGCAATAGTTCATTCTTCGAATGAATGAATGAATGACAAAGGAGAGACATAATTTTTCTTTTACATCACGAAACAACAATTGGTTAAAATTTCCTTCCTTGAATCTTTCTTCCTCTTCTACAATATTCATATATATATATATATGTGTCTTCAATAAATTAGAATAGTTTACTACTTTTACATTCATAAATAGAGTGTGTATGTGTGTGGATGGTTGTGTGCTTTTATAGCAATCTCCATAACACGTGTTGATTTAATTTTTACTTCGTCTATATGGTGTATATCTCTGACAGTTCTCTTTAATAAACATTTTTCTTTCATCACTTGGAATTTTAAAATCTTTCACAAAAAACTTTTCATTCATCTAATCTAATAGAAGGAATTTTTCCTACAGTCAGTATTTGTTGATTAAAAATATTCCTTTTTGTGACTACCTTAGTCGGGTAAAATGTGAACGAAGCTGACTGGAAACATGCCACGACGCGATGGATCGGATTCAATAACTCCTTCCATCCAATTTTCATCATCTGTACGTTCATTGAGCACAACAAGAATTTCACCCTCCTTAAATTCTAATTCATCATCATTATCTGCATTACAATCGTAAAGTGCGCGACATCTCTTTAAGCCAGCCTAGAATGAGATTTTTGTCAAATTTAATATTTTTGATTGATTAATGAAATCAGAGAAAACTCACATAATTAATAGGTTGTATTGTAACACCACCTGGACTGCTTCGTGGTGAACCTTCATCAGTTAAATAGCTACTATTTGAGTGTAAGTTATTTGATGTATCAATTGTTCCACATGATGAATCTAATTCACCATATTTTCCATAATCATTGAATGAATTTGAAATTGAGTCATTAAAAGACTGATGAAAAAAAAAGAATTGTAAATTCTGATAGGAAAAAAATTGAAATTTAAATCTTACTTTTCTCAAAGGTGTTCCACCTTGAACACGTGATGCATTTTGCCCATCATTTAATGAATTCAAACTTTCACTTGATTGACCATTTGATATGGATTTATCTAATAAAATAAAATAAAAATTTATAAATTTTTTTTTAAGATTTTAATTTTTAAATAATTTACCATTTTGAGAATTAGATGATGGCGGTGCAATTCTTGGTCTATTCATATTCACTGGTTTTAATTGAGGAATTTCTCCCGTTGGTGGTAATACAAGTTTTGCCCCAGCTGTAATTAATTATTTGTTTATTTTGAATAAATTTTGTAAATTGTAAAAACTCACCCAAATTGATACTTCTTGATATCGAGTCACTACTTGGTGATCTTTTATGACTAGTTTTATTTTGCATCATATATGGCTCAAATCTTTCATATACTTTGTTATCAAAATGTTGTTGTGGTGCTTGATTCTTATTATTGTTGTTATTATTATTGATGTTATTATTAGTTGCTACACTGTTGTTGTTCTGTCGTTGGTGTTCAATCATTGAATTCCTTGCTGGATGTGGTAGCGTTGAGTTGGTGTTGTAAATATCTGAGAGATCATAATTCTGTTGATAACGACCAACGCTATGTGGAAGTGTTCCATATACTGGTTGTTGTTGCTGCTGTTGCTGTGAATTTGGTGCATTTGGAGCATTTCTCTTCTTTGCTGATGCTGGTGTTGCATTTATTACTTTATAAAGTGAACTGATTAGTTAAAGTAAAATTATTTTAAAAACATTTCTTACCTCCAGCAGTTTTTCTACTTTGATTGCTAGCAATAGAATGTGATGATCGACTAGTAATAGAACTTGGACTTGAAGCTCCAGTGCCACTCTGAGCACCATACTGTGGGAAACTCATCTGCTGTTTTGGACTCGTGCCCAATCCATGTGCAAAGCTAGAAATCTGTCGATTGGAATTCGTTGAATTAACTGAGAAAGTTGGACTCGTGCCACTTTTGATGGAGTCACAGGTGGACGAGCGTGATCTTAATGTAATTGGGGAACAATCACCAATGTAACTAGGTGGACGTGATGTACGTCGCTAAAGGATTTTTGTGTATTTTATTTCGTGTTTTTTATTGGGGATTTTGGTTTAATTGGCATAAAAATTAGGAGAGAAAAAAATTGTTTCAAAAAATTACACACAAAAAATTGTTATTGTAAGTGATCCATAGTGAGGTATGCAAGCAATTGAAAATGAATGGGAGAGAGAAAGAGGAAATATTGTTGTTGGTTACAAAAAGTGCTAAGTTTAAATCACTAAGCAGCAACAAGCAAAAAACAAACACAAATGTGGTCAAAACGGGTTGATTTTAGTTTGGGACCGGAAAAAAATGAAATAGTTTAACTTTTTTCATGCCAATTTGTTAATTTTGAGATTCCATCATAAAAGTAGTTCATTAGCATTAACATAATTAAAACTTACGCGTTCATCAAGTCCTGTATCGTCATCAGAAAAATCAGTTGAACCATCGTCATGTGATGGTGGAAGATTCCAATCAGTGTTGATATGATCAAAAGCGCTCTTTTCTCTTCTCATTGCTTGTTCCAGCATTTCCTTGCATACATCCCGACCATTTTCAATGGCAAGATCAAATGCCGTTTTTCCACTTGAGTTTTTAATGTCAATATCAGCACCTGATCTCAAAAGCAATTTCATACACTCTCGTCTGTCATAAGCTGCACAGAAATGTAATGGTGTCATTTTTCCATCATCACCACTCACAGCATTCATCTGCGAATTTGTTGGTTTGTTTAGACCTTGAGGTGGCATATTTTGAATGAGAAAATCAACTATGTGAAGTGACGAGCCCATTTCACGAAGCACAGCAATATGAAGTGCATTTTCACCATAATCAGACGAAGGAAGGGGTGCTGTAAAATCTGCACCTTCAGCCCAAACTTGTAACAGCTGACTAAGATCTGCATTTATCACTGCTTGCTCTAAATCCACTCTTAAATCACTTTCGTCTGCACACGTTCGCATAATGTATCGTTTTGCTACATATTTAGCTCGAATAAAATCGTAGCGTTCTTCCATACTCGATTCAGGATGAATTTTCATTGATTTTCCCAAAGTTGCTTCAAGAATTTCATTCAGCTGATTGTTACCCATGGCACGAGCAATCAACAAATGCGCCGTTTTCAAATTATCCAATGTCAACGATTGTATTCGAGAATGATGCACGCCAAGGTCACGATGTACACCTGAACATTGAATACAAACGATGATACCGAAATTAATGCTTATCCATGTGACATCATTGCGTGATCCACAATCACAGCATTGATCATTGCCAGGTAAATTTTGAATATGCCGAATTAATGTTTTTTGTAACTCCATTAAGCCTGGACTCATTTGTTGTTGTTGATTTTCATGCTGGAAAGATTTCGTCAATGCTTTTTCTTTGCAATTAATCAACACTGACATCCATGCTTTCTGATCTGCTTCGTCTTCTGCTTGGAAGTGATATGGCCGATTGTAACTAATGAGATCAAAACTCCGTTTATCGTCGGGCACGGGTTTGATTTGGCAGGTGAGCAAATTTACACGCGTTGGCGGCTTCGTTTCGTCCGCATGGCAAATGTCAAGAAATCCATCCTCAGTGACGCGACACCGTCTTTTTTGCCACACGCGTCTCACCTTGCCCTCACTTTTCTTATACAAATGTCCCGAACGTGTCACACCATGATTTTTATCGCCCTGTAGTTGATGAAGACTATAGGCAGTGCCCTTGTCTGTTACAACATTCTTGAAAAAAGGTAATAAATAAATTCATATAAGGCATGGCAGGAAATTGTGATTGACTTACCTCGACTCTATCGAAATCGGGAGTACTTCTGAGAAGGGTTCTTAACTCGATGAGTTTTTTCTTCTCTTCATCCTGCTTTTGTCTAATTGCTTGTAATTTCATACTTAAGTCTTCTATGTATGTTCCAAAATGAGCAATTGTTTTGAGACCATCCTTAAAGTAACTATTTTTATAATATAATAAAAAAGAATTTAAAATTTAATCTTTTGAAATTTATTTTTAATCATACTTATTCTGAGCATGATAATATTCAACTAAATGTTGCAGCAATTCAATGCCTTTTTTGGTTTTGATTTCATTAAACTTGATGAGATACTCGCACATTTGTAATTGAAATACACGCCGCTCCTTTTCCATTTCTTCAGCAATTTCTGCTGCTGATATTTCTGTGCGTATCATGCCTACTTCTTTGGCTTGTGCTTTTCGTTCCTTTTCAATTTTAATGTACTTTGTGTCGAAATCTTTTGCGGCTTTATCGAACGGTCTTTTCATTTCGCCTTTGACACCGCGTAACTCTGACTTGAGAAGTGAGTCTACTGGGAACATTATGACATTGCTGATATTTTGCATCTGTTGGAAAAGAAAAAAGATTTTAGTCATAAAATGTCAAATAGGTTATTGGAATTTCTTACCAAGGTCTTCATCAAAGCAGAGAGCTCTTTTGTGACTACAGAAAATTTCAAAAATGCTGCTCCAATATCTGGTTCTTCTTTAGATAACGCTACAGTTCCTAATCTTTCTAGTGCACGAACTAAACACATTTCATTCTCTACATGAATGTTGCCGCTATTGTGAATTGCTTTCGCTGCTTTTTTGAGTTTCGTCAATCCATCGCGATCAAATTCAAGTGTCTGTAAAGTGTCATAAATCACACACATATGAGTAAAAATTGTTTACATGCAAGTACGAGATTAAATAAAGAGGGAGAAGCCTATTATCATCATTCGATGTCATTCATTCTCGCATGAATGTTTTTCTCATTTTGTTACGATAATTTCTTCCTTTTTTGTTCTGCCATTATTGATCAACTTGTTTTTTTTTTTTTTTGCATAATTTTCAATGTCAATGAGCAACGAGCAAAAAGGGAAATGGTACAAAAATGAGAAAAAAATTTCTCTACATAAGCTTGAAATAAATAATTTCCATATGCTTATGCCTTGAGCCACCTTTAGGCTCAATTGGATTTAATTTTAAATTTATGTTCAGACAGGTGATGACGTTATGCACAGCAACAGAGTGAGAGAGAAAAAAAAAATCTTCAAAATTACTCAAGCAACTCGTATCATAGAGAGATGGACACACCTGGTCTTTTTACTACTTATTGATCCTTTCCAAAAAAATTCTTCTTTTTATTTTTGAATTTATGAAAATTCATCCGCGGCGAGTTATTCAACAAAAGCAACAGTAACCATCTGTCGTGTATAGCTGTACGAGAATGAAATTCTTTTCTTTCTTTCACAATTGCAATACTAAAAATATACATCAACTTATTGTTCTATGCTGTTTTATGCTATTTTATTGCCATGTTGCCAAACTATTTTCTTCTATTATTTGTGAGTCAATAAGAAAAAGCATGTAATTTTCTATAGAATGAAAGGAAGTGTGTTCAGCTAATATTCATAAATTTTCATAACTTTTTGAAGGAAATCGTAATATTAATTGACGTGATAATGATATGATTTTAGTGACAAAATTAACTTAATTAAAAGTTTGCTATTAGGTTTTTAAGCCATAATTAATTATTTATAAAAATTTTGTAAATTTTACCCCGGGGTCAAATTTGATAAATCATGTACAGAAAATCAATTTCAACAGCAATTTACAAGTGGATTTTGTTTCGTCTACCAACAAATGACATTCAACATCTCTCAATGGCAACCCAATTTCTAAAGCATAAATTCAAAAGGATGTTTATTGGGTGAAAATTTCTTCATAAGACAAAAATTTCTTATCGTCAGCAAAAAGCCATCAGTATAAACACCTTTTTTTTGGAAAATAAAGGACGATGAGAAATATTTTTTTTTTTGCACAACTCACCCTTTTTTCTATTTCAAAAGAGGCATTCAAAAAATAAAATGAAAATTTGATATAGACTATTCAAAGGATTTTTTATCTGTTCTTGATTCTATGGATTATTATGACAACTTTTCTTCTTATTGCAAAAGAAAAGTAAATAAAAGTTAGAAAAAGATGAAAGAAAAATTTGAATAAAATATTCTAGATATTTTTCTATCATTCAATTTCAGGATAGAATTTACACTTTGCAGCAACCCCTCAAAAGAAAAGTTTATTTATAATTTATATTTCATGAATGACTCATCCATGCAATCTCTTTTGATATAGAACAGGCAAAGTGAAATTTCATTCAATAATTCTCCGCTTCCTTGGTTCTTTTTACAAACTTTCATAATCTTTTTGCTCCATACACGAAGTCGAAGTAGGGAAAAGAAATTGCTTTGAATTTATAAATGAATCTCTTGACTGCTTTTGCTAGATATTAATCGATATCACTCGCTTTTTTATGCTCTTCAAATCTTCGCTCATTTTTCTTCACATCTATTGTTCAAATGGCATGAATAAAGAAAATTTAAACAGCAAATTGATTTCATCCTTTCACAGGCCTCTCTCTCTGCTACAAGGACATAACGTTGATGTCCTCGAGGAAGAAAAGAAGCCTTCATTCAATTGCTCTCATCATCAATTATATTCAGTAAAGTACAAGTGCTCAAATGTATGGGACGTACTCGAAAAAGTAATTAAAAAAAGTTTAAAAAATTAAAATTTATGTAAAAATATTCACAAAATGTATTATCTATCATCGTTGAATGTTTGCTCAATTTGGGGAATCGAATAATGGAGAAGAAAAGTACGATTCTGAAATGCGACACATTTGAAAAACAGAATTCTATGAACTGCTAGTTTCGCCATTTGTTAAAGTAAAAAAATGTGACAAAATTGAATTGAAAAAAGAGTCAGAGTTATTTAAATTTATTTTTAGAATCGATTTTTTTTATTATTATATTGACAATCTATCGAGTGTATGTTTAGTTCATATTGTGAATGTTTGATCGTTTCTTGCTCAATATCTTTAAAATATAAATTTGTTTTCTTTCTTTGTTTGGTTTTTGGATTGAGGCATGAACAATTTTTTGGTATTCAAATTAGGGAGCTTTTTCATTATGATGAGGGTAAAAAATTGACATCTGTTGCAACTTGTTTGAAAAAATTGCTTATTTATAGATTTTTTTTAATTTTATGAGAATTTAATTTCATACGATTGATTTGTGTGTTATACTCTTGACTTGAGAAATTAATTTGAACCTAATTAGGGCATTTTCACGGTGTTATTTATTTATTTGTTTTTTTTTTCTGTGTTTAAAATACACACGGTAATGAAATTGTTTACATGTTGAAGGGTAATAAAACTAAACCCGTATAAAAAAGAATGATTTTACACTGGTAACCTTTAATATCTACTTTTCACTTTGTAAAAAAGTAATTTTATCAATAAAAAATTTCTGCCAAAAATAGCCAATTACAGCTCTTCCGAAATAGCAAATGTCATGCTTTGTTTAATTTTTCTCTCATAAAAATTCTTCAACTCATTTAATTTGAAAAGGAAAGAAAAACTTTTATTAGCGAGAAAACAAATTCATTATACCTTAATTACAAACAAAGCTCGTTGGTGGAATTTTTTCAGCTTCAGTTTCTCAAAAATTATTTTGGCAAGGTTGTTTGTTGTATTTTTATTTTTAACCATTATTAAATGTCAGCAAAAATTTTATCTTAAAAAAAAAATTTCATAAAATAAAAGGATTAACAAGAAAAATCGATTTTATTCCCTTTTAATTGTCATCAAGCTAATCAGTGAAAGCAGTAAATCCTATTATCAATCATTAAACATCAATATATATTGTGAAAAAATGTGAAATTGATGAGAAACATTTATTGAACAAACAACATTGAAGTTTGCTACAAAATTAAGATGAAATTGTTCATTCTCAATGTGTCTTTGTCTGTAAGACTTTGTCAGAACGATGAAGATGGATAGATAAGTAAATAATGGTAAATAAACAATGTCTGCTTGCTTGTTCACTGTGGACACAAGAGAAATTTACAAGTAACTAGAGTAATTGACTCTTAAAGAATGCACTTACATAAGAGAGAAAAAAAAATTGTTTGGCATGACGCAACCGTTAACTAGCAAGTATGTGTAATGCAATTTTAGAGACTTCCAGCTGATTGATGGATTATTGAACGGTAATTTTTCACATATTTACTTGTATGGTTAAAAATTTTCTCGCTCTATTGTTGAGTCAACGTTTGCAAGTGTATGTAAGTGGCCAACAACACAAAATAATCACAGTAGCTAAATAATGTACATGAAAAATGATATCGAAAGTGGCTCTCAATGGAAAGTGAATTTTTTGGGTTTTGTAATTATTCGAGAAGTTACCGAGTGTGAAAATGAAATTTGAGAGCTCCTCTTGAATTTCACATAATTTTTTTTATTTTATTTAAGAGCAATTAAATGTGGTTCATTATGAATTTATGAATAAAGCCACTACCACACTTGTTTGTGTATGTGCTAATGACTTTTAGTGCCATTCAAACACACAAATCAGTTAAGTGAGTATTTGGCCTGAATGTGGACTAAATTGAATGAGTAAACATTCAGAGTGACTCATTTGTATGTCATGAATTGAAAAAAAATTCTTTTTTTTTTATGGTTTGATGAACTATGTGAAGGTGTTACCTTGTGCGAATTATGGAATTCTAACAAATTTTTGTCGAATGATTTCCTGAAAGTTAAATTTTCTAGTATGAAATAATTTGATTAAGTAATAAAAATGAGACTTTTATGTAATGCTCAAGTGTATATCAATGAATGAATAAGTTCATTATGAGTGAGAGTATTAAGTATGTGGTTTCGAATTATGGTATATTAATGGTAAAATTGCCATCCACATAACATCTCTAAGTAGTATGTTGCAAAAAGTAATCCGCACGAAAATTATTAACGCTAATTGGCATTGAATATCTGTGTTCAATTTGTATTTAGATCATTTAATTGCTGTTTACATCTCAAATGCAGATTCGAATGGTGCGAAATCTTTAAGTGTCGATCAGCAGTTGAAATCATTAATCACGCTAGTTTGAAGTTTGTTTTGACTTTCAAATACGGCAGTCAGTCAGCTTGTTGAATTTTTAACATGATTCGAGTTAGTGAGCTGACAACAAAGTTTCAAAGAGCTATTTGACATTCATTCACTGATGGTTTTCAACAATTAATAGACTTACAGCTATACAAAGTTGAATTTCGAAAATAAATTGACAAATTTTGCTTTAATTTGACGATTTCTTCAGTTAAGTAATTCAAAACATCTTTAATAAATGACTAGCCTCTCTCTTTCTTTTATTGCCGCAATTTGAAACTTGTGTACAAACAGAAATCCAATATAAACACAATGTCGAGTCACATTTAGAAAGTTTTTGTTCAAAAAAGTCATCTTTAATCGAATCCATTCATTAATTAAAATTTTAGTGTCAAGTCATTCATTCTTAATGAAAGATATTGATCTTTTCTGAACCTTTCTTAATACAATCACAAAAATAGAGAATATTTTTAGATTTTTTACACTTTAAAAACTCTTGAAATGAAAATGATGCAATAAACACTTAAAATGAATTCCTTGCGAAGGTCAGGCTATTGCCAATTTTGCCGTAATCTTCCATTTAATGAACATTTTTCGAAAATGAAGAAAGAAACTCACAATTGATTTGTAAGAAGCTACAAAAGTTTTTTATTGCTTTGTTATTTTACGATTATTCAGCTTTGAGAGATTATAAAGATATTGCTTTTGATGATCTTCGCGCAATCGACTTAATTTCCTATGAGAAATTTTTCGTTTGAGAAAGTAAATCACTTACTACTCAATAATTTTCAGAGCTTCCGACAAAAATAATATTTTGGGAAGAGTTTTTTTGTCGTTTCATTGATTTCTTTTTTTGACAACAACAAAACTTAAAAATTTAAACTGAAACTAATGAGATTTAATCGATTGTGAAGCAATCGATTAATTTAATTCTATTTTCTTCTTAAATTGTCATCTTAATTGATCCAATTTCATAAAATCATTTTGCGTGATTATTGAAAATTTTTCATTCAACATTAAATCTTCGGAAGCAGTAATCTTCACCTACTTAAAATGCCTGCGGGAAATCACATTAAACTTTTATAAATATTCAAAAGTTTGAAGATAAAGAACTTTGTGAATTCAATTTTATTTCAACACTTTCTCAGTACAAGTTGTTTTCAACAGCTCGTTACCAAAGAACACGATGAATTGAAAAGAATATGACATGAGAAAATAACAATTGCAGCAAACATAAAATGGATATATTCTTTTCAGTTAGATAGACAAAAGTATTTGATTCTCTACTCATGTCACAGCTACTTAATATCACTCATCCATTGAGGCAATTGTCAATTGTCAGTTCGCAAATTTATGGAAGACTCAAAGTTTATTCTTTATGTGACTATATTTTATAGTTGTTTCCGAAGTGAGCTCATCAACATTCATTCGCCTCAATTAAACTTCTCTCTCTGTGTCTATCTAGACAATCATTTGTCGCCTCGTGCTCTTTTTTTGCGGTGCTCATTATATACACAATATATTGTTGTTGTTTTAAAAACAATTCTAAATAAACAATGATAATATGAGCAACACACACGAGACTATTGAAACGTGAACATGTATTGAAGCCATCAAAGCCACACAATACAAGCCATGGTTTACAATCAATGTGCGCAAGAGAGTCGACTTGTTCATTAACGGGTTAATTCTATTAACCTAATCAGAATGTGATGTCACTATTGAATTGCATTTTATGCGCAGCTGTAAGACCGATGGTTGACCATAGATTATTGTTAATGAGCGAGTAATGATTGCACGTCCATCCACTTCATAAGTCGAGTTATAATTCATTCTTTTCCACATTATTTCAATGATGTGTGCGTGCCAATGTTCAAGAAAGATAGAGATTTATGACAGATAAAATCATGTAAAATTGTTTAAGACATAAATTTTATGACACTGTTCTTCTTCTCTTTACAATTCAATGAACAACAATTGACATATTCAATGGAATTTTTGAGATTTACGATGTATTGTCGATTTCACGTCTACTATCTACTCTCTTTCTCTATTGAACCGCAACAAAAGTGACAGCTTTATGAACACTCTCTCTCTCTTGTAGCCGAATTGCATACTTTTTATTATATTTCTCTACTGCACATTTAGAGCATAGCAATTAGTATTGCAAATTTTTGTTTTGTTTCATGTTATTATAAATAATGCAAGCAGAGGAAAAGTCGTAATAAGAATTGGCGCTTGTTGCATATATATACATTGAAAATTATTTCGTGACGTTTGCATGCTTCAATGATTTATTTATTTATTCTTCTACATTTTTTTTTGCAATTTCAGGGAGTTTTATGCAAGTTCATGGGAAAAATAAATTGTTTAACCTAATCCTTTTGAGAATATGTCAAACATTTTACTAAGAATATAATCAACATTTTGATGTCAATCTGTTTTTTACACTCTATTATTATTGTCATTCTATACACATGGCTAGATT
>JACWBX010001127.1:10590-31299 GCA_014622435.1 Polypedilum pembai
AAAAAAATCAAAATCTCAAAACTGGAATAAGTCCACACACAATTGTTTGTGGACTTATTCCTTCCTCGAGAAAGTAATAAGTCCACATAGAAAGAAATTTTTGGAAAATCGTGGAATTATTCCTCTCCAAGGGAGTTATAAGTCCACATACAAATGTTCATGGACTTATTCCGTCTTTAGGAAGTAATAAGTCCACATAGAAATATATGTGGACTTATTACTGCTCTGAGGAATGAATAAGTCCACAAACAATTGTATGTGGACTTATTCCGGAAAAAAGTGTGGACTTATTCCGGACCCTTGTTTGTGGACTTAATCCGCGTGGAGTTATTACCGGGCATCGTTAAACTTTTATTTGTTGATTGTTAAAAAATTTCACATTTTTCAAAAGAGAAAAATTAAAGTTGCAAAAATTCGATATTGAAAATTAATATTTATGCAACAATTTTTCAGACATCAATTTTATTCTATTCAATTTTAAAAACATCATATCTCCATTTATCTACATATAATTAAACATAAAAACAGCCAACAAAATGAAATTAGAAAGAAGTATAAAAGGAATTTATTCAAATTTGAAAACTAAAAAAATGCAGAAAATAATAAGAGAAAACTAATTTTATGCTCAAAACATCCGTTTCTCTCTTTACGTTGGACATGAATAGAACAAATGAACAAAAAAAAAAGAATTTTTTTGGCAAAAGCCGCACCATTGCAAAATAAAGAGAGCGCAAAATTTTATGCTCGAATAAAATTCTTCTTTTGGTTAAAATTGCCGGTGTTTCAATTCTCAAGAAAATAAAGCATTTTAATGTAAAATTAAAAATTTATTTCCACTCATCTATGTATCATTCATGAAAAGAGAGAAAATTTTCACATCATATGGCGAATTAAATTAAAATGAACTTTGTCCTGTTTGGGCGAAATCCTGAAAAACTAGTTTATTTTTCTATTACTGCTTGATGATGATAAAAACCTTTAAAACATGCATACATAGTCATGCTATAGCTAGGTATATATCATAGAGAAAAGGATCCTCTTAACATCGACAGCTGCTGATTATATATAAAAATATACAAGTCTCTTTTACTCGCACTCGCCTTTGTATTTGTGCTTGCAGTCGCCTTATATTCTCTTCTCTTCTTTTTTCATCTTTTGAGTGAATTGAGTTTTTGACAGATTTTTGTTTCATTTTTCACACAATTGATTATCATCTCAGTACTACAATGATGCCTTTTGGCTAAATTTTTCACATCTTCTCTGTTTCTCTCTATGTGTGAACTGAATGAAACCCCAAAAGCCATTATCATCACTTCTTCTGCATTGCACTAGGTCAGTGAAACAATATGTACTTTTTGCACAAAAAAAAAGAAAATCGTACACACCGTGGAGGGCAAAATGTCTCATAAAATTTTATTTTCCCACTGTGGATTTGCAAATTTGGGGAGAATTGTTCTCTTTTGATAAAAATTGACATGATTAAAACCTGCTCAAGACAAATTTACTAACCCTCAACTAAAGACAAGTGAATATGAATATTTTACTTCCCCATATAACCATAATCCCTCTTACTCTCTTAAAAATGACATTTCCCTTCCAATTTTTGCCGAAATGACGAATTCTCATTCTCTCCCCCTACACACTTGAAAGAGAAATTGTTTTACATACCGAAGAAGCATTTTTTATGATCAATTATGTTCTAATAAAGGATTTTATCACTTGACGCCTTCGCACTTGAGAGTTTGTGACCCTCGCTTATTTTGTGTTGCTATTTCGGGGAAACCCCCATGCATGTATGTGCAACAAATGAGTTTTTAGCACCTTTTTTATGTTTACATGGACTGCTCTTTCCCTAAGTGAATCGTGAAACCCTTTTTAGGAAGGAATTCCCTCGCTTTTGCTCTTAGTTCCTTTAAGTTTTCTTACTGTGCGCTTTTAACTTAATATCAAAAAGAAAGGGTCACTAAACTCTTCAAATTCATGAGAAGCAAAGAGAAAATGTGATGAAAAGGATAAAAATCAAATTTTTATACCTGCCAAAGAAAAGAGAAAGAAATTTTTTTTTATTTTAATGAGAAAAGGAATAAAACTTTTATTCATAAGTTAGAAACCCTCAAAAGTGTCATTTGTAGTCTACTGCGCTCATAAAATCATTTAAATTATTTTGTGCGAAATTAAATGTTTGAAAGTGTGTGAAAATTAGAAAGAAAAGAAATGTTAAGAAATTATTAAATAATTTTTAAAAATTTTAAAAGAAAGAATTAAATTTTTCTTATTTTGAAACTCTTGAAGGTAAATTTAGGTTAATCTTAAAGTCTGATAGTTTCATTAGATTTTAACTTTAAAAAATTCTAAATGTTTCCTTAAAATCCAACTTTAAATTTTCAATTCACGAAAACAACAATCCTCGTTTTCAAGTTATTCTTTTTATTCGATTGTAATTCACAAGATTTTCATATTTTCTCTCTTCTACTTCACGCTTTCTCAGATCTCTTTTTTCTTTTTTTTTTAAATTCGCGATTGCCACTAACTCACAGACTTTGAGATTTACTGATAAAAGAAAGAAATTGAGATTGCAAGGGATGAAAAGGAAAAAAGGTTTGAAAAACCTTTATAAAAATAAAAAGAGTTGAAAAGGATTTAGAAGATTTAAATGAATATCTTGAAAAGTTTCGAAAGTTTGCACACCTTGTTCTTCTTTTCTCCTTTATTCGCGCCACTTCATTTCATCGTGTGTTCATCGGTAGTAGAGAAAATTTTGCTTCTTTTTTCTCATTCCAATTTAAAAAGCAAATTTATGTTACGAGCTGTGCCGTTTATGTTTCGCTAACTAAATTTACTAGGCATTGGGAAGATGTGTAAATTGCGTCATGTAAGCGTAAAATCATTACCAACTTGAGTGTGTGTGTCGCATAGGCAATTGTTGATGTAGATATATAAGGATGAACACGACAAATTGCAAAGAAGAATTTTTCTTTCTACTTTAGCGACCGAAGCGGAAAAAACCATTTTTAAATTAACTGAAGCCACAGAAAATCTTGCAATTTATGCGATATCTATTTTATTTTATGTTTACTTATTAACATTTTTATTATCTCTCGTTCTATGCAGGAGCGCTGTTGAATCGATAGAATTTTAATTACACATTCTGGGAGTCTGACTATAAACATACAAATACGAAAAGAAATATAAAAATGTTGATTAGAAGCACAAAGCGTGGCGGTTGCTAAGCAAAATATAAAAATACAAAACTACTGTCTCTTTGAATGTATTTGTGTAGCATAAAAGTCCTTGAATGGCGATCACAAGAATAAAAAGATGAATCACTTGAGTGAGAACTTCAACTTTCCGTATATCCTAAACATTTTCATGGGGAAAATTTATCAAATCACGCACTTTCCATCATTTGATGAATCATTGAAAATTATCCTTAGAGATTTTCTTTTTTTTTTGCTCCTCACTCACCACTAATACAACTCTATTGAATAATAAAAACCAAGCAGTGAGTAAGAGGAAAAAATCGATTTTCATTTTTATTTTCAGATATTAAAAATGTGTGCATGCGTTTTTGTATCTGTATGTGTGTATGTGACTTGATGTTTTTTTTTGCATTTCCGAAATAAATGTACATGTATATAAATATAAAAATGAAAAAAGGAGCGAGAGAGAGAAAAGTTGATTATGCGTAAGTGCACTGTTGCCGCTTTTTACACATTTGCATGCATATTGCAGTTGAAAGGAAGTGGAAGTGGATTTGGTGCATAATTTTGCTTGCTCACTATACATGTATATGTATTTATAACAACTGCATAAAGTTCGCAAATTAAAAATTCATTTTTGAATCATTTTTTTTTGTAAACAGCAAAAAACAGCAGCGAATTTTTAGAGCTAAAATTGATTTTCATTCACGTGCATTAATATTTAATCATTCGAACGGGGATGGAAAATGGAAATCTTTAATTACATAAATGATAAATGATGAAATGATCCTCGAATGAAAAGTTGCTGCTGCTTGCTGCTTACAATGGGAAATGAGCACATATGTTTTAATTAAAATACACTAGGCTATGGCGACGTAAATTCAACACAAATACATGCAGCACCGTGTGCTCTCTCACATACATGCGAGGATAAAAATCGATAAATTTTTGTTTTATTTGTGCTGCTGTTGCCGTACTGTATGTCATGCATCAATGCATAGATAGAATTTTTTTATTTCAACTTTTGTTTTATTTTCATGCGAAAATTCATATTGATTGATAGATAGGGATTAAAAAAATCTAAAAACATTTAAAAATTGAATCAATGCACACACAAGCAAATACAGCAGCATGCAGTTGGCTCTACGCTCATAATATGTGTGCCATGAAACGAATGAAACAAATATAATGCCCATCTGCTGCTGCTGCTGCTTTTATGATACACTTACTCATTTTTTCCTCTCTTCAGGCAATGCTCTCATTTCATGTCTCATTTTTTGTGCATAATTTTAATTTATTTAATTTGTTACGAATGCTAAAAAACATTTGATTGAAATGCATTGAAAATTCAAGGATTTTAAAATATTGCACTTTACTGAGTTAATATCAAATGATAAAAACAGAATTTAAAACGTTGATTAATAAAAAAAAGTAGACTTAATTTAGTGGAATCTAAATCAAACAAAAGAGATGAAATTATGTTTTATGCATTGTGAAATTTATTTATTTTAAATAGAATCTATTTCATAGGGATAATAAAATCTAATGCTTTCAGAAGATTTTCAATATTTTCAATCAGAGAATAAGAATTAAATTCTTTTCAATAATATTTTCACAAAACTTTGAAAACTCATGTTATATTTCACTGAACTTCTCGAAATTCTATAATTATATATGAATTTAAGAATCGAGACTTTCAGTTAGATTAATATCTCTTCGCCAAATGAATTTCTTTTTTTTGACAATTTTTTTTGTAATTTAAAATAATCATTTTTGCATTTTTCTTAACTAAAAATGAACAAACAATAATAATTACCTCATATTTTCACATATGTCAATTGCATAAAATAATTTTACTTATTTCCTCACTTTGCAATTTTATTACAATTTTAAAATTCAACAGCGACATATGTGTGAGCAATAATTCTGTAAAACCATAAAAATTTCTCATGTAAGAATAGACGTTTTTGCGCTAAAAGTAAATTTTCATCGCTCTTCTTATTTTTCTTAATTTTTTGACTTTTAAATTGGACACAAAAGGACAGATTTTTTAAAAGGACACAATTTTTTAAAAATCCTCTGCTGGATGCACTTTAATTAACTCAAAGAAGCAGAAGAACTACAAAGCAACAAAAGAAGAAGTGCACAATGGGACAAATCAACAAAAGGTGTTTTTACTCTCTCTCTCAGCCGTTTGCCTGTAGAGCATCTGAAAGAAGAAACAAATCTCAAAAAATCACAAAACAGACTGTTGTTGTTATTAAAAAAGTGTATCTGTATAGATCTAAAAAAAGGAATAAAAATTATCCTCGTGCCATACATATATAGGCGTTGTGACATATGTTTCATCTTCTATATATGTGTATTTAAGAATTAACTCCAACATAAGAAAAAAAAATTGTAATTGATTTTTTTCCGTTCTTCATATAGTATTTATACAAGTATATACGCAAGATGTAATTTTTTGAGAGAGAGAAAGAAAAAATATTGAAGAGAAGTGTGCTTCCTTTTTTAACGAACCTTGTGTGCAATGTGCTTAATAAATCTTTACCACACCACCATTCGTGTTTTCACGCTTTCTTCCTTTCCTATTTTCTCTCTTTCCCAATATCTGTTGCTGTTATACAATTTTTTTTATATTTTATGAAAAGAACAAAAATTTTAACAACAACAACAGACGAGAAGATATAATGATCGTAACTTTCACACTCGGGACACATGTGTTGGGTTATTTTTTGCGTAAATAAAAACACACTGGAAATTTATGGTATTAATTACTTTAAAGGCATATTCACATTAAAATGTATTTACATTTTACACGCTGGTGAAAGTTATGAGAGAACATCTTTTGAGAAATAATTTTATGCTGTTAATTTACAAAATTGCTTTTCTTTGAAAGAGAATTTTGTTCTTTTATTATTGCCTAAAACTAATAAATTTATCATAATATGAAAATGGAATTGTTTTGAAATTAATAATTTAAGAAATTTGTATAAATTATGAACTTAAAATTTTACACATTTATTAATACTTAAAAAGAGAGCTATTGAGTCGAAATTAAAACTCAATTTTAAGAGATTCATCTAAAATTAACACTAGTATTGATTTCTTATTCTATTAAATTTGATAAAGTACAAACACAACAGCTTGGAAACCAAAATGTATCAGTAAATAATTTATCACCTCGTGGATCAAGAGTTACAAGTCTTTTTTGCACATATTTCTGCTCACATTTTGAATTGTAACCAAGTGGAAGTTGGCATAAGTTTGAACATTTTGTTGAACTAAAAAATAAAATGTTAATTTATAAATTTTTTTAAAAATATAAATTTATTACTTACACACAAGTTTCAGTTCGAACTAATTGAGTTGCAGCTTCTATACCGTTGACAATATACATCCAATTTCCTGTTCTCACATTCAAAGCTGCTTGCGGATTAATATAATTTAATCTGACATCACAAAGCTGTTCACGGTTTGAGCTTATTTGTCGTTTGCTTTTAGAACTTATAGCCTCAACAAATTGACCAACTGATGTAGATGGAGCTTGTTGTGATGCATCAAGCTCAGTTTCATTCAAGAACGGATGAATTTGTCTCGATGTTCTGCATATTTAAGAATAAATTGAATTAAAAAAAAGCTCACAAAAATCAGTAAGAATAAAGAATGATAATGAATAAGAAGTATAAAACCTGCGATGCATGTCATGATTAAAATTAATAGATGTTGATGGTTTAACTTGAAAGAAACTTGAGGATGATGCTTTTGGACGTGGATAGAAATAACCGGCAAATGAATTGCCACTGTAGTGTCCTCGTTGCGGTTGTTGATGATGATAATTGTTATTAATATGACTGCGAGTTAAAATAAACGAGCGAATAGAATAAAATTTTGACATGTATGTTATTTGCAAAAAGATATAAAGATTTATTAGAAGATATACAATATAAATATGCGAGTAAATGTGTGTGTTTTTGTGTCATGTGCTTTATGAGTCATAATAAAATCTTACTGATTGGAAACAGCTTCTCCAGGAAAATTTCCATGATAATTGAATGGTCCATTGTGGGAATGATGATGTCCATAGAACGGAATGTTGTACTTGTTGTGTGGCGTTTCTTTTTTCGCATTGAATTCAATTTTTGTCTCGTCTGCCAGAATGTCTCGCTCGTAGTTTTTAAGTAACTTTCGAATGAGGTTCCTACTCATGGATCAAGTGATGAGAGTGAAAATAATTTGAAATCGAAAAGGATCAATTATAAAGAAATAGAAAGAAAGTAGTGAATGATAAAAAAGAAAAATAGAAAAAAAATCTACTTTAAACTGTGCGTGTGATAAGTGTATAATTAAATTCAATAATTCTCAAAATTAAAAAATAACGATTATTTCATTTTTGAATTCTTATACTTAAAACGCGATACAAATTAAGTTTGTTTACCTTTAGAAAAATTAAAATAATTTTTAAGTTGAAGAATTTAAGAGTTTCTTATTATAAACAACAAAAAGAATCCCTAAATCTATAAAACACGAAACAGATCAATGAACTTCAACTGCAATGACTCAACGATTTGGATTCATAAAAAAGTTTAATTTCTTTATCGCTCTATTTTATATTCGAAACCCGTCAATAATTGAAACCAGGATCTTTCAAGAATCTTGAAGCTATATCAAAATGTGACATATTAACCACATAAAAAGTATACCTAAATTAAAGCACCGCGCAGAAACAAATGAATGAGTAATAAGCGGAGCAAGAGAAGAGAAGAAAAAATCACAATAGGGCATACGAAAAATTATTCAATTTGACTCGCGAGTGTCTGTGGTTTTATTTATATTTCAATCATTACGCAATCTGTTCAATGAATTTAATAAAAATTGACATTCACACATTACGGTATTGAAACGGACATAAATATGTACCGGAAATTCTTAGTGCTTGTTTCTGAGAATTATTGGTGCGTAATCTGTGCAAGTTTTATGTATGAAAAATTTCTATGATACTTACTCTGGATATCCTTCGATTGTTTCGCAAAATGTTGCACCTTTAGTCGCACACTTTGGCGTCTCTTGAGGCGGAGCAGGCAGATACAAACACGGCTGATGTCCATAACTATTGCTACATGGCGGCGGTGATGCAAGTGTATGTTCAACAAACAACAAAATCTGCTCAATAAAATAAATAAGTGGAAAAAATTCAAAGAGCTGCAGTCGGAAATTCTCACCAGTAATGGGAGTGCTCGTAATATTTTAATGATCTTCATTGCTCGCTTCTGAGAAATCTAACTAAGAAAGAGAGTGTAAAATATTAAATTTTACATATGCTCCCGCTGTTTTGCATTCACTTTCATTCAAGTCTTTTGTTTTACTGCTCGCAAACTCTTTTCTGCTTGTGCAAGCTTTAAATGCAACTTTTTAAACTGCCAAAGTCATTAGTTATGTATGATCTGTTGTTTGTGTGAAAATATGTCAGTATCTTAGGAAGAAGTTTAAAATTTTATTTTAATCTATTTTGAATGAAAAAATGTTAAAATTGACATATAAACATCATAATGAGACACATTTGATTCACATGAAATTCAATTCTCTTTCAACACAATTTACGTGACTTAAATTTGCAATTTTTCCTTCTCCTTACTGTCGCGTCTGTCACATATCACATGCACAATAAAAATGTGATTAAATTTCTACTCACTTCCTTTCGCAAAGTATTTAACAACTTTTTATTCAATTTACAACACACTTTAAATTTTAATTCCACACTTGTTTTAATGTTTGTTTGCTTGTAAGAAGTTGAGAACTGACTTTGAATTCCTCTCACGCTAACGCTTTTATATTAAATCATGACGTTCGAAATGCTTTTATAAGCTTGAGCTTTCTGAGCAAATTGAGTTGTTTCTCTGATGATTTTTTCCCGTGCTCACAAAAATAAGTCGGAGGCTTGGCAAAATAATGTAAATTTTATTTTGGCGCTAAGCTAAACATTTTCGCTCACATGAATGACTATGAAGAAAAGTAAGTTTAAAGCCGGCAATAATGAGAAGAAAAGAGAGAGAAAATCAGCTGTACAACGTGAGATTGAGATGTTTTTCTCTCAACGATGATTCATTGCGTTCTTTTTGGGGAATCTTGTGAGAGATTCCGATTTTTTTCTTTAGCATTTTAATTTCCATGTGATATTTTATGTATTATTTTATAAAAATATAAACAACGGTAAAATTCATTCAAAGGCGTTCCTCTAAATATAAGAAATTTGCGTCAATAAAGTGTCAAATTTCATATTCTTATTTTATCATAATATTAAATTTCTATCATTATGGCTATAAATAAAAAAATTTATATGTGATTTATATATTTAGAAATAATACCGTGCAAAAATTTGTATTGTCATTGTTCTTCCAGAAAAAATTAGTTTGAACTGGAAACAACAGATTTGTTAAATTGACCAATTTTGATTCTTGGAATTTCCATTGAGATTCCCAATAAATAACATTAAATTAATTGAGACAAGTTTCAGAGTTCACCGTTCAAACCGTATGTAAAGAAGATGAGAGAGAAAAAGAAAAAAAGAGAGGATGGAGAGAGAGTTAGAGCCATGTGATCTTTTCATGACCTGCATCAATAAAACGAAACAAAAATTAATTTTTTTTTATCAAACACACGTGAGAATTATTGATTATTTGAAGTGGTTAGTGATTCATAACGATTGTTTTACTTTAGCCGTCTTTCTTGAGTGACTCTTCAAGTTATCACAAGACAAACGTATCGTTTACATGCTGTGAAAAAAGAAAAAAAAATATACACAACACAAGAATTTTTATTTAATTAGTCATTTTGAATTTCTTTTATTCATAAATTTCATCAAGTTGGAAGGTTACATGTAGTGTGTGATTTTGTTTGTGTAATACATCTATAAAGAATTTTTTTGAATGAAATTTCATTCATTTTAGTACACTCATTAATTGTACTTTTTAGTTTTATATGTAGATTCAGGGATGATTGAAAATATATTTTTTTTATAAAAATCTTTCTTCTTGGAGTCTTCTTCATGTGATCAGAAATGATGTTCCTAGTTAATGATTCATTCACTGAATGTTATGGAGTACTTTTCCATTCATACCTGTTTGATTTTCAGTCTAATATTGTTTTACACACATTTTCTGATCACTGAGAAGTTTTTTTTGCCTCTACTCAATTTGTGATTGCAACATAAACTTGAATAAGAAATTTGCAACAAATAAATGCCAGAAATTTATGAGTTTACTTATAAGTTTTAAAAAGAAAAACTTTATAAAAAATGTCGAAATAGTGTGTAGTGTATAACAATAAAAAATATACATTATTGCACAATATATTTTACATCAAAAAGGATTTTATATTTTTTATGCAATTGCCTTGGAATGATGATGCATTTTTCTTTGTCACATTTTTTTCATTCTCTGAGGATTATATTTTATGAATTTTTAATTCTCATAATAAAAAAATTGATCTGCACATCAACAGGTTCACGTTCATTAAGGTGGTTGGTGGAAAAAGATGATAGTTGTAGATTTCAACTTTTAATAACAACGACTAGAGATGACAGAAAGAACATTTTTTTGATTTTAAACTTATTATTTTTATATCTGTGAATATTCATTTTTTGTTTTTGTTCCAATTCAACCGCTTGTAATTTATACTATATAAATTTCTCTCTTTAATTGTTAGTTATTTTTTTGTTTTCTCTAAACTATTAATTAATTAAAATTAATTAAACATTTTTTTTCAGCTAAATACTTTAAATGAGCTCTCAAATTTCTCTTAGTTGTTTTTCGCATTTTTGGCAAGGAGGCTTCTTAATTAGTATTTATAAACTAGTGAATTTTATTATTATTCATTTGTCATACCACTGGTAATTTATATCTTCTTTTCTAATCTAACAACTTATTACTTTCTTCATCTTTGATTTCTTTTAGTTAAATTTAAACACTTTTTTCTAGAACACACAAAGAAAAGACATTTATACCCATAATATTATAATTATGCAACATCTTTTTCTCATTCAGTTAGAAACTACAATTTAAAACTTTTTGCAGATCATTAACTCATTTACTTAATATATAGGTATAATATGTTGAACCACTCACCAAGTTAACGTTTATCAATTAATTTGTTATCATTCCTTCAATTTTAATCAATCAAACACTTTTTCTGAGTCATATAACTTAACAACTAACCATTAAATAATTTAATAACAAGCAATAAGCTCTTACAGTGATGACAATAAAAAGCAACCTAGGCAATTAGGTAATGTGTGATAAGAAAAAATAAACATAAATGTCAATTGGTTTCCACACTAATTTTTCTTCTAGAAAATTAAAAGAATGTCCATACTAACTATAAACTTTGAATTAAAAATATGTAAAACACATAAAAAATAAAAACAGTAATTTGTTTGAAAAAAATTCGAAGCTATAAAATAAATTTCTTCATGCTTAATTTTGTAATCGCGAATAGATTTAACTAAGTTCCAAGATGTTTCTGTTCTGTAAATTTTCTTTTAGAGAGTGGAACAATTGTAGTTGTTGTTCGGGTTTCAAATTGTAAACCTATTGAAAATTAATATTAAGAAAAAGTTTATGATTCTATATTTAAATAATGACACTTACTTGCGCCAATAATTTCTGTGGCGAAGCTGTACGAATAAAGCTAGAAATGTAGACATTGACAAATGTAGCCATTAAAAATTGACAATCGAAGCGATCCATTATCCCACCATGACCCGGAATCATATCACCAAAGTCCTATAATTTTATTAGATTATCATTCATACAATAAACTTTAGCTATTTTACTATTTTACCTTAATTTTAAATGCACGTTTAAATCCAGAAGCAAAAAATCCTCCAAAAGGTCCGATAACTGAACTGAAGATACTCAAAGATAAGGAATGTAACAAAAATGGATACATTGTAAAGACAGTTTCAGTTTTTCCCTAAGAATAAATGCAAATTTGTTAACACGTATTTGACAAGAGTAAAATATCAGAACTTACAATACGAATTCCATATTCTTGGGGTCTGAATAAATAACTTGGCTCACAATCCAATACAATTTTTCCAGCTGTCTCTGAATATTCAATCGGACAGACAAAGTATTGATAGCGGCAGAGGAAGTATGAGAAGACTACGCCAAAAATAACAGTAGCAAATCCTCCACCAATGAATCCTTCCCAAGTTTTCTTAGGGCTTAATTTAATCAATGGCGTCTTGCCAAAGAAAAATCCAAACATGTATGCCATAACGTCATTGCATACAATCATCATTACTGGCACAATGAACCAAATCATTCCTACAGACAAAAATAAAAGAAAAAAAAATCGATAAGTACGAATAAAATGAACGTCAATGAACTTTGAATAAGCTTGTCATACCTTCAAAAATATTTTGAATGATTAAATAGCTTTGTGTGACAACAATTAAAAGCGCAACATGTGTCCATGCAAACAAACTAAATTGCTTCATATAATACTTTTTAACCAACGACAAGACGAACCAAACGAAGCCAATGCAGTATAAACAGAAAGAAATGAAACGATGATAGGTGATGAGGAAGCGTAAAGATTCAACACGGCTAAAGAGTACGCCAAGGTAGTCGAAGAGATTCTCTCCATAAAAGAAATAATTAGATGTGACCAGAAAATACCAAGAGAGACTTCTGAACCAAGGCAATCCGTGAATACGATATACTTGGTAGCCAATTGAAATGATTTCTTGAAAACATTTGACTTGAACAGCAAGAGTCTATAATGAAATGTATAAAGTTTGTTATTTAGTGTCGTAAATTTATTTTTCAAAAAAATTACTGTAATCATTAATGCCAGAGGACCGCCAGCGATCATCATACAAAAACCTGAGATCATGATGAATGTAAAGATACCTCTAATCACCCAATTCTTCCATCTGTCGAAAAAATATTGAAAAATACATTTGCGTAAATTAATTGATACGAAATATTCTACTTATTTAAGTGAAATTCTATAAATAATTCACGCAACAGTTTAATTACATGCAATGACGACCTTCAAGTTTCCATTCGAATATCATTTTCTCTGTTTCTACACTTAGAAAATGAAATTTAATTTTTTTTTGCAAGCTCACCTGTCTGGTAGGCCTTTTAACGCCGAATCAAGAACTTCTGGTGTCTTATCAGTTCCTTGTGGCAATTTTTTTGCCAATTCGTCAACATACTTTTCTTCTGGTAGTTTTTCTTCCTCTGAGTCGATCTAAAAATAAGAAAAAAATATATTTTTTCCGGGATTGGAGCCAGATATGATTAATAACAGAGATTTCTTCATAAGTAAAAAATCATTTATACGCCCACACATATTCAGTAGTCAGATCTGATAATATATTTGTTTATATATCTACTGTATATAAACGATTAAATTTATGAGATTTTTATTTGCACAATACAAACTTTATTGTCTAAACACATTTCTATTAATTAACTTGATTTTGAGCGCCATAAAATTCATACATTGCATGACCTTCTTTTTTTTTGTGTATTAATTTAAAATCTTTTTCGCGCTCTCTTTTTCTGTATCTATAAAATATAAGATAAGAAATATGAGTAAAAATTTAATCCTCGCTTACTTTCAAGTTTTTGAAAAGTTATAAGTAGCTACATATATTTTAGCAGTCATTGATAAAATATTTTTATTGATAACATATTATTTGAAACCGGAATCTTTTTTTTTCAAAAAAATTTGTAATGATAATGATTTTACGTGTGAACGTGATAGAATTTCAGAAAAAAATCAACGATTAATCTTTTTCTGTAACAACGTCATTTATTTGTTTACAAAATAACCATTGATGAGTTTTTAATTTAGAAATGGATAAAAAATATCTATTCGTGATTTCTTGACATAGTTGCAAAAGAAATCAATAAATGTGAAGTAATCATATAGGGAATAACAAAATTAATCCAATTTACTGAAGTTTTTTTACTTCCAATAGAATTTTTTCCTCCATTATTTTAGAAAATCGATAATCTTGCTAAATTTCTTACATGATCCGAGTCTAAAGTTTCGTTATCTATTAAGTTTTCTTTGTCAGAATCGTAAGCATTAGGCATGTTAAGATTTTTATCATTGTTAGTTGAGGCAGAGTTTATTTGAGAATCTCCAGAACCAATATTAATATTTCTTCGTCTTAATTCTTGCTCTTGCTCGCTTAATTTATCACTTAAGTCACTCATTTTCGCGGCCTAGCACGAATTAAACTGCACTGTGTTTAAAAACTGTGTCTATTTACTTTTTAAATAAAATTCTTGAATTTTTCTTTCAACACAAAATTTTTCTCACAGCTTTTGAATTTTTTTTTTAAGCTATACCCCTTTCAAATTTTTGTGACCGTTTACAAACTGTGTACGCATTGTTTCGAATATTTTATGACAATAGACTTTCACACAGCTGATTTTTCCCCATCATCATTTTGTGATGTTTTTGTATACAATATTAAGAAAAACTCTAAAATAAATTTTATATGGCATTAAAAAGAGAAAAAAAAAACGAGATTTTTTTTATAATATTCTTTATTCATCCACTGTTTTTTCATCAAAACTATTTTCGTTCAATCACAGACAAATCTATTTTATTTTATAATATAATGTATTCATATAATCCATAATAATGTACAATCCAAAGTAATTCAATTATTAATTATTGATTAATTGAAATATCAACATCATTATCGCATGGGTTTTATCAATTATTATTTTAATAATTTTTTATTCTTTTTAAAAAATTGTACATATTGAAAATTTTGAATTAAGTTTTGTGTGTGTCATTTTTTTTTTCAAAAAAAAGCTTCTATAATTGAATATCTTGTAATTGCTAGAGAAGAAATTTTCAGTTTGAAACAATGATGAGAATCCTAAAGCAGTTCCAAAAATAACAAACTTTTTTTTGTATGCTGTTTCTCTCTCTTCATTAACATTCTATGAGAAGAATGAAAATTTTTAAGTCACACGCTCATGATTTCATCAAAAATCTTTTGTTGAATGATTTGTAGCTTATAGGTGTTAAGCATAAATTAAATACAGAGAAATAGTAAGATAAGAAAGATTATAATTTATAAATCTATTATTTTATGCGTTTTCTTTAATTAAATTAAATTTTTGTAAATATTTGGCAGAATAAACTGTTGTTGTAATTTAATAATTATTGTATTATTATTGTTGTATTATAGATGTGTGGAAAATTAATTCATTTCGTTTAATTGTAGAACTGAAATTAGATAATCGTTTGAGTAGCACAGCTTGTTCATACATTTTTTATCTCTTTTCACTTATAAAACATAGAGTTCGTGTCAATTAATAAATTTTATGCACTATCATCAGTAAATGTACAAGAAAAATAAACAAAGAGAGAGATATAGTGATAAAGAGAGTAAGATTTCCACTTCACAAAAAAAACTCGAAAAATTTGTCACACAATGCTGTTTCACTAATTTTTTTCATTTGCACAAAAATTTACACAGAAAATAATTGTCCCTCTCTGCACCATGAGACGATAAATACCCTCAATATATGTACTTAGAAAGAAATATTTTTAAAGTACGTCAGCATCTAAATTTGGTAATGATTTGAAAACTTTTTTTGAATTATCATCTGTTGTTTTCTCTTTATCAAAATCATCATTACCAATAACATTTTCCGCTGATGAATTCTTATTATTGTTAGTATTTGATCGAATGTCCATTTCTAGCACTTTTTGAATGTTTAATTCAATCGGATCAAAATCATCACTTTTCTCAAAAATCAAATCACTTATATTCGCTTCATTACGCTTCTTTTTCGTAGGTGATCCAAAGACATTTGTCTTGTTGATCAAAAACTCATTTTCAAAATTGCAACTATTGAGCAATTTAGTATCAGAGTAGCGTCGAGGTTTTTTCAAATATCTTCCATTTGAATCTTCTTCATCGCCAATCGATACTGAATTATAATTAGTAGTTGGGAGTAAAAGAGTCGAATGACGATGAGAAATTTTCGGATAATGGTAATCATTAAGAATATCATCATTCTCAACGAATATGGACGTTCCAAAATTATTATCACTACGACGGCTTTTTCTTTTGTCATCATCATCATGCTCCTTGACCTCTTCTAGACCTGGAATAATTCGATGAAAGTTTGAATCGTTATCACCACCCGTAGTAAGGTTACGTGTTGTTGCCGAGGTATTTGTTGTCGACACAGATGTGTTGTCATAAACGTTATGCAAGCTACCGCGCGAAGATGTTCCTTCATCTTGACGCATGTGTTTAAATGAGATCTGACTAATATCGTCATCGAGCTCATAGCTCATAGAATTATTTTCAATATTTGCAACAATCTGTGATTGCTGTCGATGCGAGGGATGAGCTGAATTAAAATGGTAATGCTGATGTTGATCATTGTTCTCCATCACATTATTGAGTGGTGCAGTAATCACAAGAATTGAGCTATCATTGCGACGTAGTGAAACATTTGGTTCTACTGAAGACTGATTGGGATTTGTAACAGGCGAATGTGGTGGAGGATGTGGCTTTTCTGGAGCATTTTGTATCAATAATATTCTAAAAATAATAAATTATACGATTCATTTTAATTAAGTGTTTCATTACAACTGCTGTAATTGCTTCTTACCGGTTTCTCGCTCGCCATCTTGCACACAAATGTAAATATTGTTTACATTGAATGTACATAAACACAACTGTAATGGACAAATAATTTCGTTAATATAATGAAAATGTGTGTTCAATAATTGTCACTAACTTCCTCCTGTCAATCCCACTGTCACAACAACTAATTTTGTCCAGAATGGCCAACCTAACTTTCCAATTCTCACCTTTTAAAAAAAGGAACAATAAATAAGTGAAACAAAATATTTTAATTAAATATATACCTCTTCCGCACTTCTTTCAATTAAAACACATAACGACCATATAACACACAAAGCAGCAGCCAGATGAAATAGAACAGCACAAAATAAACGTCTTCGTTCAACACCTGACATATCTAGAGATCGCCACTGAGAAAAAAAAATTTTCATGGATATTTATAATAATTAGATTATATGCAGATAGTCAGTGAAAGTTATAAATCATTAAAAATTCACCGATAGTAAAATATAAAATTTGCATTCGTAATCGAAAACAACAAGCTTTAAATCTGTTTTACACTATCAGTATGTTTTTAATATAAATTTAAATGAAAGTTGTATATATACAACTTATGACCTTGTCTCCAAAAATAAATGCTCTCTCTTTCTCTCTTTCATAATTTTACAAATGAAATGTTTTTTAGAAAAAACTTTTGCGTGTCTGTAGTAGAAAGCACGGCATTCAATTAGCGATATAAAGTGTATACATTACTTTGTATGACTATAAAAACAATCTTTTTATATTTGCATATAGCATTTAATGTTTACAATCAACTTTTCTTCCTCCTCGCACAGCTGATTCAATTGCTTGCCCGAGATTCATTCCTCAATATTTTTTTCTATATTCACAGGTACGTAAGTCGATGGAATTAAATTAAAAAAGTAAAGAATTGCAACACACTGTGTGATAATTGAACTAAATTTTCGCTCTCACACTCTTAGGAACTCTCAGGAAAGATAAATTATGTGCATTTTCGATGTCGCTTTTTTAAAAGAAATGAATGTGTGCGTGTATTTCATTATCTCACCTCATTAAATGGCTTTATTTTGGATTGCATAATGAACGGGAATTTGCCTGTGTAAAGAAATAGACATGTATTTAGTCATAATTTAATCACAATATATTTTTTGTTTTTAAAAAAACTAACAAAGTTCGCAAGAATTTGTTTCTGAGCAAGTTAGCCATTGCTGTAAACAATTTTGATGAACAAAACGGAGACTACCGCTACACAAACACGGTGCAAGCAAGGGTGAAATGGCATCAGTTTCATGGCATATTCTGCAAAAATCTCCACTACTACTCGTTTGACTCGAACTTGATCCAAATCTGAAAATAATTTTTTTTTATTATTATTATTCACTCACTATCTCATAAGCAATCGATATTTTTTTCTCTTTCTCTTCATCACTAGTATATTTTGTAGAAAATAAAAAGATAAATTGCAAGATACATGTAATGAATATTTATCGATAAGTGTACTCGCTTTTGTTTTATTTTACGTAATAGGAAAAATTGTGTTTTCATTTTGATACTTTTTTGCTTCATTTAATATGAGTGTCAAATATGAAATTATATATCTTATGATACAGTCTTTTTATGAGACAAACAATAAATTGTGTATATTGAGAGTGAGAGTAATAGAAAATGATGCGTAATTAAGATGAATCACAAACCTAAAGTCTAAGTTCTCGATTGACCGTGATTTTCTGTTATTTCGCGTATCCATTAGAACAATTTAACTTTTTTCAATTTGAAATTGTTATGAAGAAATTTTTTTAATTCGCCATCAATGATTTTTTTATATATTTTTCTCGCAAAGTTTTTCAATTTTGTCCATTTAAATTTTCCACAAAATTAAGCAAAAATCCAAATTGATAAGCTAAATTTGCTTAAGAACACAGCTTTAACACGAATTTCACATGATAATCAGCACTAACTAAGTTTATTTTAATGGAATTTATCAATCTTTTTTGACGAAAAAGTAGCAGAGAACTAAGGGAAATTTTTCTACACAAGGAGAGAACAAAAACACATCGAAAATTATCAAAGCTTTGAAGTCAAGGGGAAAACAGCTCTGACAATTTTTTTTGTTTTTTCGTCAGTTTTTGTCATATTTGTCAATTTTAACGAACAAAATTTTCAATGCAAAATTTTTATAAAAATTCTAAAACGTCTTAATAGTAACTTCACTTAGAAATTGTTTATAGATGATAATTTTAGTACATTTTCCTTATGAAATAAAAAAAATTCAAAATTTTAAAAAATCAAAATCTTTTACAAAAAAGTTGAAAACTGTTGCAAAACAGGACAAATTTTTTATTTATAAACAAATGAAAACAATAAATAAAAATTTTTATTTTATAGAATCTGCTTATAATTGATTTTTTATCAACAAATTTCTGCTTTTAAAAATACATTTTTACTACATTTTTTAGAATTTTAAAATTAAGTAAGATATCTAAGTGATATCTTAAATACTGGATATAATTTTTTTATAAGCGTACAAATTTCAATGTTTTAGATCATTTTGCAAAGCAAAACAAAAATATATCAATATTTTTTAGGAGTTATTTTTTATTTTGTAAATTTTACACTCAACAATAATAAAAATAAAAAATGATAGCTGGCGGACATGGAAACGAAAATCCAAATTCATGCTGGACGGAATCCAAAGGTAGAAATAAAATTCTGTTTGCTAACATTTCTCTAAACATTTGTTTTTGCAGGCTTTTATTTATTTTATTTCATATTTCTTGCCGTGTTTCATTTGATACTCTTATCTTTGCCCTTCATTTCAACTCCAATAGCTTGGACCATTACAAATCTCGCTCACAATATATCTCATTTTTATTTCTTGCATATAATTAAAGGTCGGTATTTATTATAAAATGCATGAGTAATGCACAGTGATCTAAAAACTAAAAATTCTTTTGGTTGGTTGTTTATGTTTTTGTTATGAATCAATCTAAAACATATTTATATCAAAAGCTACTTCACTAAATAATCTATCAGTGTATTCCTTTTATTTATGAGATGTTTTAGTTTCCAGATCACTGCATAAGTAATGTAATGAAATCTGAATAAGATAGCAACTCGTAGTTATAATTGAGTTTTTAGCGCATTTTTGTAAAATACGCTTATAGGTCTACACATGGCTGGCTGGCTAGCTGGGTGAGTGTAACAGTCGTAACTCGTAAACAGTAAGTTGTCAAAAAGTGATGGAAGGCTTTTTGGAAAGGTCTCGACGCGTAGATGAGCCTTCAAAAGAATTTTTTGGAGTTCATGCCATGTTAAAGCCAAGAAATAATAGAATATTTCAATACACGATTTAGCCGTTAAAATTCAAATCAAGAGGGTTGTCTTACTGGACAAAAAATCGCCTGAAAATTCCCCTAAAACTGCTTTTTTGATCGAGAAATTTTAAGAAATCACTGAATATTCTTATTAACTGTGCTTTACATTATAGTTTATGACTCAATATTTCCTTACAATAAGATAAGAAATGAAAATAATTAGAAGTTCATAGTAATATTTAGTTTTAAAAGAAATTTTGTAACGGCTTCAAAAAAATTGAATAAAATTTGATCCAGATTTCGGATCAAATTTTATCAAAATGAAATATTCTATTATTTCTTGGTTAAACCTTAATGAATTCCAACCAATAATATCATTGCGATACACTTGTCGCTAACAAGTGTTAATTATAAATATGTAAAATTTATCACCGAACAGTAATTGAAAAAGTTGTAATTTTATTGTTTTATTAAATTTATTAATTTCAATTTCAAACTAAAAATATAAAAATATAAAAAAGAATACATT
>JACWBX010001129.1:2375-13197 GCA_014622435.1 Polypedilum pembai
TCACTCACACTTGGCATCAACATCAAGCGAGTGAGCAAAAGAGAGAGAAAGATCGAAAATACGTGATAAAGTTTAATTAAATTCCAATTTTCTGTTGATGTTGCCTCGAACATAAAAATAATTTAATTAAATAAATTGCTGCTGTTTATCGATTTTTTTTCCTTCCTTTTCCATTTTACTCTACAATCTACAATACACATACATTTGATGCTGTTGATGCTGATGTGCTCTCGATTCTTTTATTTATATATATTTTGCACAATTCCTGTTGCTTGACTGCTCGTTAGCTTTAATTTGATTTGGATTTTGAAAGCAGATGAGAGAGAAAGAGCACAAGAAATTATTTAATGGCATTCCTTTTGTTGGCTCAAATACTTCTTCCTCCGCATTATAACTGATATATTGATTATGATCTTGGTCATGGTAATTTTTTTTGGATTGCAAAACAGAATTTCAAGGTGAAATTAAATTTGTTTCTATTTGATTTGAAATAAAATGAAATGTGAATAAAAATTCAAAATTTTAAGATTCGTTTTTCTTTTAAATTTTAAATTTCATTAATCTGTTATTTTAAATTCAAATTTTTAAAAACCAGTTTTCAGAATATTTTTCAAGATTATTTGCATAAAACTTAAAATAATTCCACCTTGCTTTTAATAAAATCATTCATGCGCCTTTCTTTTATATTGATTGATGCCTCATGGTGATAAAAAATGAACCACAAAAAAATTTCATACTAACTAACTAACCAACAAACGGCGATGCCTTTAATTTAATTTCTTTAATGATAAGAATCTCTCTTGCAAATTATTCTCTGCTCTTTTTTCTCTGTTGCATTCGACTCCCCATTGAAATTTATATATCAGAGTTTGCAATTGAATGTATATACATATGTATGGCAGACATGTAGTTAATTAAATAAATAAACCTAATAATAAGCCTATCATTAGTATCAATCAGATCGCAACGAATGCAAATTTTGCGATAATTTTAATGAGATTTCTTGCTTGTTTTTTTTCTCTTCCTCTCTCTCTTGTTATCTTTTACTGTTTCTGCAGTTTTTATATTATGCTTGCATGTTTAGTTCTTGTTAAATTTGACTTGAAACATTTGAATTTGATTTGATTGTAATTAGAGATAAATTTAATGGATAGAAAGAAGTAAAAAATGTTAAATGAAATTAATTATGTAAGAAAATGTTAAACATTTTCACTGTCAACTAAGTAGAGTAATTTAAATTTTTCATTATAAGAAACTATTTGACATTCATTTCAAGCTATATTAAATAAAACTTTGAAAATTCAAACTTTTATTAAGTTTTACAAGCTACTTATTTTTTCAATAGTATAAAATTGGAACGATTTTTTGACTAATTGTTTTAAGCAAGAGGGAAGAACTCTATCAAAAAATCTAACAAATTAACAAAAAATTTTTATTTTTACTGATTCTCAATTAGTTCAAAATAAAATAATAATTGAGTAAATTATAATTAATTGTATAAAGGTTTTGGACTCTAATCATATGAAAAGAACTTTCATTGAAAGTTTGAAATGTGTAAATAGTTGTTTTTTTATTACGCTGAGTTCAATTTGTATATATCATAAACATTAGTTTCAATGATACCAGGATAGTGGCATTAAATCATTTACATTTGATTCCGTTCAAAGTACTTTTTCGTGCTGTTTTGTGTTTCAATGTATTTTAAAAAGCTTTAATAAACTCTAACTTGAATTGTCATAATACAAGTTATTTATCCTTGTTATTACATAGTAATTTTACTGAAAATTCAGCTCATTTACTAATTTTTTAAATCACGTTTTCATACCTTCAATATATTTTTAAAAATTTAAAGTAAATCAAGTTCAATTGCAAGTTATTATGACAACTTCTAATCTAAATTAGGAAATAATTTAAAAAATTTCGTCATTTTAAAATCAATTTCATAAAATTTTAAGAAAATATTTAGTGTTATTACGTCTATGGTGTTAGTTTAGCTGAGATGATCTGTAGTATTACAGCGAAGTGGAGATACTTATTGATAGGGAATATTCTTTGTTTGAAATTTGCTAGTAACAGTCATTAATTTCTCTGCGAGTTTACAAGAACATACAATCAATTCTATCACTGTCATGTGTCTGATGATAAGGATTAGGACACAATAAGCACCAGACTACGTAGCCTGTCCAAAAACCAAATCTATTCCATTTCATTAGTGTAATTACATCTATCATCTTTTTGTTTTTTACCAAAAGAATCACATCAATAAATATTTTTTTTTACACCTTACAATAAAAAATTTAACAAAACATATAACACTAAAAAGTGAAGTGCATTCATAACAAATTATCCATCGTATGAAACGTTCAAGTTAAGTAAAGGCGAAAATATTTGCTCATATCTTGCTGGTCGGAATCAGAGAGAAAAAGCAAAGTAATGTAAGGCAGCGTCGTGACTTGCAATAATCGTGACTTCATGAGAGGAGAAAGAAGAGAAATGCAGCTAGTGCTCTGGGATGTGTGCGCCCTGATGCCAAATAAATACTCAAGTGCTCATAATAATAAAAGTCATAATGGCTAAATGGCTAATGTTACATGAATGAATAAAACAATTGAAATAATAATTTTTTACACAAGAACATAAAAGAGAAATTTTTCTTTTGCTCATAAATAAGTGAAAGAATTGTTTTGCAATATTTAAACATTTTCTCGCTCCTTTTTATTTCCTTTCTTTCTCTTGCGCGCGCTATATAATATAATAATGTGCACACATAACCGTTGAATGAATGTTTTTTTTTACTCAAAAATTATTTTCTCCATTTTTGCACTAAAACCACATGCACAGTAATAGCTAACATTTTGCTTGCTTGTTCGCCGACGTCGTGTGAAAAAAAAGCAGAGGAAAAAATTTGTGAGCGCGAAACACATTCACAAATTTACGAGTGCATCAGAGAGAAAGAGAAAAATCGATTGGAGCAGGTGTTCAATATGAGACGATATTATAATGCGATTTTGTGCCTAAATGTTATTGTTATCATTTTATTGAATATTGCATACATTAAACATATTTTTCAATTAGCAATAAAGAAATCATTTGAATGTCACATTCTTGTAGATAGAGAAAATATTTTTTATTTTCATTGAAATGCAGAGTTGTAAAAGTAGAATCCACTTTGTAGCTTTTGGCTACTTTCAACAGACTCGTTTTTATATGGAAAAAAATAGTAACAAGCAAAAAAATAGATTTCGGCTACAAGTAGTTATTAGCTACAGTGACCAAATGGATACTTTTTAAATAGTGGCGTGTATATTACACATGAAATGTGTAATCATAAAAGTGTTTATATTTTGTTTAGCACCACTGTAAGCGTGACTACTCTAATTTAAAACGTACAGTTTCACACAATAAATCATTCATCGTTCGGAATTGTTAAAGTAGTAAATGAACAATTCTATTGATTAATTTGTAAAATATTGTCTATTTATTTATAAAATATCAATACCAAGTTTTGGAAACATTTCTGATTTCAAAACAAAGAGTAAAAACTCAAATGATTAAATTTTAATTTATTTCAAATCAAATTGGCTTCAAATTTTTGCAAAAATGTTCTTTTTGAAGAAAGTTAATAAGTTAGCATTAGATTTGTGAACTCAAATCATAGATTTTAATGTAAAAAAGTAGTTTTTAAAATATTTATGATCCTCAAAAATAAAGATTTTTTAATTTTTCAACAAAAGTCAAGTTCAAAATTAGTCATTTACATTTCAACTCAACTTGATCTTCTGAATAAAGCAAAATATCACATATTGTGACTCACATGAGTGATCAATTGTAATGAAACTTTGAAACTATTTTCTGATCGTCTTAACCAAACGATATCACATTTACAGCATCAGAGTTTTCTCAAATTTAAATTTAATTGAAAAATATTTTCCAAATAACAGATTCTAAAACCGTTTTGCAATTAACTAAAATTCAACTAAATTAAGTCGATTAAAAGAGAAAACTTAAAATTATCGATTAGTTTTTCTTTCCAATCAACTAAAAATTAGTTAATTGTAAAACGGTTTCGAACTCTACCAAATAACATAAAAAATATTAATATAAAATCTTGAAAGATAAATCAGTTGTCGTTGTATGTTTAAAATCACATTTCATTTTAATACTAAACTTTTTTACAAACTATTTTTCTCAAACAAATTCTTTTCCATCACAAAATCAAATTCGCATCTAAAATCCATCAATATGTTACCATTATTTAAAATAGATAGAAAATAGATTTGTAAACTCACTTGCTCACATATAAGGCCAAAAAATGAATTCATTTGGGTGAGTGAGCATACAAAAAAAGTATCCATAGCATGAAACTAAAAAATTTTCTATTCAATAGATCAACAGCAGGCATTGAAAAAGAAAGAAAAGAGACTGATAATCGAGATGGGTTATAATATATTATATGCAAAATATCCTGCCTCGATGACCAACTGACGGTGTGGTACAAGAAGAAACAAAAACACAGATTGTGAAGAGAAAAAGAAAGAATATTTGATGTGTGAATAATTTTCGAAAATGTATATCGAAAGGGATGACACATGTGGCTAGAAATAAGAAATGAAAACAGTGCAAGCTGACGGTAAAAATCAAAAATAGCTAGGGAAGGATATTATAAAATAATAATTCAATATATTGCGCATTGAGCAAGTGGCATATTGACTGATAGCTGATAAAATCACTTGCTAAAATAACACTTTTATGATGATAACAATGTGTGGTATACTGTTGTTGTTTTTATTAGATCATGCGTTAGGAAAGAAATTAAAATTATTTTAAATAATTCTTTTTAGCAGCACTTATCCAGATTTATTTCTTTTTCTCTTTCTCACTTACTTCTTCGCACAAAATAAATTTTATTCTCCACTCTACACTTTCAACCTCCTTTTATTCGCACATAATAATTATATTAAAAGCAAGCAAGTATCTTCACGGCAGATACATACTTTACATACATTAATTTTTCTCTTGTAGATTTATAAGTGAATTAAAAAGGCATTTGAGGTTTTTTTTTGTTTCTTTTGTTTCTTCTTTAGTGGCGTTATTTATGTGCGATGAATTATTTAGAATTAAATTATGTCAATGGCAATAAAATTCTTTAACTTCTTTTATTTCACACGTGTTTAACAAATCATAAAGGTTAACTTAACAAAACGATTTAATTTTTTTACTACACAGACAAAATGATGAATATGATGAAAACGGTTATTATTGCGCACATAGAAAGAATAATCATCATCATAATATATAATTATGGGCTTCACACACACCTTTCTTATTTTGTTCTGTTTTAAAATTAACAAAATGAAAATTTGTAAAAGAAATTAAGAAATTAAGACGCATTTTAAATAACGTTTAAAATAAATTCAAATATTTTGAAAATTTTAGACGTTTTAGAAATTTTTGTTTGTTTACTAATTTTGTAAATTTAAATTTTGTTTCATTAATTACCAAGTTCTACGATGATTTAAAACTTTTTAAACAATTTAATTCAACAAAATTAATCTAAATTATCAAATTAAAAACTTCTAACATTAATAATTTACAAGAATACAAGTAAATAAACAAAGTGAAAATTTACCTTTAAAAAAACAGCTACATCACAACGCACCGCGTTTGTGAATGATAATTTGATGTTCTTTTACTTGTAAGACACACCACTAAAATTTCACACTCTTGAACATTACTATAAGCTTAATGTTCATTGACCGAACAATGTTCATTGTTAATTACCTAACACACACGATATTAAAGTGAGAAATATGTTATTAATCCTAGGCACTCATCTCACTCAATCGCACAAATAGAAAGACATATGAATGTATAATGAATGACATTAAATTGATCACTTCAATTTTCTCTTGAATAATGGCAATCATACTCAATCATAATTATCATTACTGACTCGAGTACTGCTTGCTGCTTAAGCAAAAGTGATGACATTAAATAGCACCACATGTTGATTTTCTCCTCCTCCTCTGTTTTTCTACTTTAATCATCATCGCTATTTTCTCTCTTTCTCTCTTTTTTAGCTTGTTAATGATCAATTTACATGAGCACATTAACAGCACATTAACCATCTGTGCAACGAGGAGGAAAAAAACGGCAAAATGCAAATGGCAAAAGGAACACAGAGGCAATGAAGAAGAGATATAGTGACAGCACGAAATGCACTTTAAAATTTATTTAATTCAGTATAATGTGCACATTCGAGCGAGAGGAGTACAAAGAAGGTCATTAATTTAGCAGTACAGCGTGAAAACGAGGCAAAAATTCACTCTTAATTAAAATCATGATTAAGAAATTGCAACAGAGAATGAGTTGGGTGTACAAAAATTAATTTCCATATGCAGGTTTGGTGCCGTGGCATTTATAAGGAAACTTCTCATGCATAAAGTGCTCTTTTTCAATCTTTTCTTTTATGCAATGCACTGAACATTATTCAGACATTTGTAGCAAAAAACTGAGTGACTCATTATCTCATTTTACACTGAAAAGAAAAAGAAAAAAAAAGAATGGGAAAATGCATCAAGTTAATGAGTTCTCACACAGGGAATGAAAAAAAAATTCTTTTATTTACTGAAAAATATTTTCTATTAAAAAAGTTTTAACTTATAAAATTGAAATTTAAAAGTAATCTCAGAAATATTAAATAAAATCTTCTTAGTTTCTTTTAATTCAAAACTTTATTTAATTAATTATTATTGAAATTTTGGAAAATTTCTAATAAAATTTTAAAAATAATAACAAAGGTTTTATTCAAAAAAATGAAGATGTCAGTTACTAACAATGAAATGTTGATTATATTAAGACATAATAACAAATCAACTCCTATAATTCTTTAGAATTAATCCATAATAAAATTTATTAAAAAAAACAAGTTTACAGAGAATTCTGATTATTAATGATTATTTTAATCTTGAGGGGCCCAACAGAAGATTATGGGGGCTATTCTGAATAGATGCGCAATTTTGCTGATTATTTTAAATTAAGAACCACCATTAAAAACTTGCAAAACTATTTGAAAAATATGAAAATTTCTATTTTGTTTAATTATTTGGGTTAATTAGCGTAAATATAAACTTAATCAAAGTTTTCAATACGTTGTTAATAAAAATTCATTAGCAAAAATATTTAACTTTTTTTAAAGAAAATCGCAAAAAAATGTAATAAAAATCTGAAAAAAAATTCTATTAGACCCCCAGATAATTAGTTATCTTATCTAAGTTAGTAACAAAATTTTCATTTGATTTTCTAAAATAAATAGTAAAAGATTATTTTTCGTAAACTTTAAGAATTCAATAGAAAAAATTTGCTAATTAAAACATTTTATGCTAATTAAGTTTTTAATATTTTATTTCAAGCCTCAGTAAATGATTTCTGAGTAAATAATCATTAAAATATACCAAAGTAATGTCAAATAATTTGAACATTTTAAAAGAAGAAAATTTATTTAAAATAAATGAATTGCAAGCAATTGAAGTAAAAAACTATCTTGAATTTTTATTTTAAAATGAAAAGAAGTCGGTTGAGGTCAGATGAAGACAGAGAGAGAGAGAGAAAAAACATGAACATTACAATTAATTTACACACCAAATGTTAGCGAATCGTGTCCAGGCTGAAATGAGTGAATTTTCAAGTGCAAGACTTTCGCACCTGCGATGATCATGAAGAACAAAAATAAATTTACATTGTGCACAAAGAATGAACGTAAAAGAAAAATAAAGAGAGAACTTTTTTTAAAGATTTTCTCATCCGTAAAGATTTCTTTCATTCTCGTACTTGACTCGCTAAATTATAGGTTTTCCATCACCATTCTCTCATCGGTCGTGCCCTTTTCTTTCTCTCTTATATACACTTATAGCCGCAAGCCTCACTTACTTATTCCACTTTGATGCTTGATATTTCACTTTCGATAAAAATATAATACCGAGGTAGTGCAAAATAATTTTTAACTAATTCTGTTAAATAGTTTATCTTAAAATAGTGACACTTAATAACACAATTCTGGTTTAATTTCTAAATTACGATCAATTGACTGTGAGTTTACATTACAACATTTACTAATGATTATAAATGAGAATAAAACTTTTAACAGAAATTTGAAATCGAGAATTCTGTTAAGTCATATTCAAGAAGAAATTATTTCTATGTTAGATCTCATTGCTACACGTTAAGACACATTAGAGAATAATTTCATTCTGAGATAGATAAGATTTAAATACTATTAAACACTTAATGTTATGCATTTTATTCCTCCTCTATTCACTCTTTTTTCCCATTGATGATGATAATGATAATGACGACGACAATGATGGAATGGACTAAAGGTAAGTAAAGTTAATTATGCTGCGTGTATAGATTATTTGCACGAGAGATTTGAAATTTTCTCCCGTTGCCTTTTTCACCTTAGTTGTGAGCACAGTGAAAGAAAAAAATACTGTCTGATGCCCTTTGGCACAAAGCATACAGAGATGGGTGTCGTGTCTGCCGTTTCACTCAACGTTCACTTTAACTCGATAATTAATGGTATTATGTGTCCAATTATCGTCCACCTCTGATATATATACATATATCGGTCGAACGCAGATCCAGTTATAAAAAACACGGCAACTCTATCATTATTTTTGCTCTCTTTTTTTATTTTTGCTTATGGCTTGATTTTGTTGAAATTTAAATAAATTTTAAAAATTATCAAAGAAATTTTAATCCTTGATTAAGTCGTGTCAGTAACATCGGAATATTTGAAATTCTTAACAATTAAAAACCACAACATAAAAGCTTTTTAAAATAAAAACAAAAACATTCCATTGAAGTAATTATCTACACATCTTTATTTCAACTATTTCTCCCCAATATGCAATTGTATATCATCAGAAATTCTTCCTTCTGCATCTCATATGTTTACTAAAAAGAGAATAAGATTAAAATGTGGCAAGTGCTTAAAGAAACCTCAAGGTTTTCTCTTCTCTCTCGTTTTCTTATTTTTATTTTATTTTTATGATGAGGTTTGGCAATAATCATGAATATGCAGAGCAAGCAAGCGAGAGAAGAGTAAAAGAGGATAAAAACAATGGCAAATGCCAGAATAATTTTTTCTTTATGTTCTTTTCATTCCATTGTGTTATCTCGTTGTTGAGCAAAATGTATGTATGTGTGTGCATGTGAGCCTAATTTAATAATTACAATAATCATCTCACAAATTTCATTAGCTTCAACGATTATGGCTTCATCGTTCACAATTATTGTACTCGAAAAAAAGAGAGAGCACGTAAAAGAGCTACACTCATGCTTTTGTTCGTCGCTCATGTACGGCATCTTTCGTGACTATTGACAGCGATTAATTGTCTTAATTCTAGCATTTTTCTTTCCTCTCTCTCTTTTAATCATTTTTTGGGTATCTTAATCTCCCTTCGTGTCATAATTTAATAATATTGTAATCATTTTACCTTCTTGAAAAATTATTTTTGCTGCTTTTAAGGGAATGAAAACGCATTTTTAAAACAAATTAGTAAAATTTTTAATTTAACGTTTTTTTAAAATTCAAATTCATAACATGAAGGATAAAAAAGGACAAAACGAAAACAAAAATAAAGGAAAAACAGCTCAAAACGGAGAAAATTAAGCCATCAAAAAGAGACCGGTGATGAAGTAAATTTATCAAATTAATGATTCATGTTTGGTGTCGGATTGCGAAGTAAATGAGAATTTTCACTTTTTGTTGTTTTATTACTAGCAGCAAGCACATTAAGTGCGAGAGAGCCATTTTAAGCTCTTTATAAGTAGTTTATTTTGAGTGATTGCGAAACATAAATTCTTTATTTGATCGATATCTTTTATGGTATGTAGTTAGTTAGTTACACACGTAGGTATCCAATAAAATATAAAAAAAAGTTGGTAAAATATGAAGAAGAAATTTTCAACCTCTCGCTTATTTTTATTGACGGCAAATTAAAGTGAAAAATTTTCCACAATTCAATGAGTAAGGTAAATGACCCGAAAAAACTTATTACTATAATTTAACAACTTTATGGTAATGTGAAAAAAATTATTATTATTAATAGAACATGATTTATTGAATTTTTAAAATATTAAATTATTCTTTGATTTTAGTATTTAAAAAACACAATTTTTATCTTATTCTTTTGAATATATCTCTAAGAAATTTTCATAATTTTTAAAGTGGATTTAATTTATTTCTCATTGGATTTATTAAAATTTCTTTGAATCATAGAATAAAATATGCCAATTTGAAGAAATTTTAAATTTTCAATACAATCATCCTCTTTAAAATATATTTCTTCTTGAATTTTACAAAAATCTTAAAGTTTATCAAGAAGAACATTGATCAAGATTAAATTAAATCAGAGCGAATATATTAAATCTGTCCTGAAATTTCAATAAAAAGTTTTTGAGTTTACAAAATGTCTAATTTTGAACTCTATTCTTTAAAAAGATATAGAAAGTACACGACCACGAATCGGAGTACTTAAGCGCATTTTTGTGCCACGGATCAGTGTTTATTGACTGATTACAGAGTTAACTGATTCGTTTTTAATCAAAAGCTTCTTTTAAAAGAAATCAAATATAACTAATATAAAGAACTACTGAGTCTTCTGAAGCAATTCAGATTTTCATATTAATAAAGACTATTGTCTATGGCTTTTAAAGATAAAATATTGAAATTGAAATAAAAATAAAATTTTGAGACTTCAAAACATCTTTATTGTTTTGATTTTATTATTACTATTGGAATTCAAGTTACACTCTTAGA
>JACWBX010001132.1:4698-18244 GCA_014622435.1 Polypedilum pembai
TCAAATTTAAAAACCATGGAAGATATCCTCGATATGAATTTGAAAACCTGAATTGCATTAAAAGACTAAGTAATTCTTTTTATTGATTATTTGCTTAAAACAATTTATTTTAAATGAAGCTTCTGATTAGAAACGAATCTGTTAATTTTGTGATTTGTTAATAAACACTGATCTGTGGCGACAAAAATGCGCTTAAGTACTCCGATCCGTGGTCGTGTACTTTCTATATCTTTTTTACTCTTATCTAAAATTTCTTTGGACGATTAAGCAATGGTGATTTACTGTTGCAATTAATGATCTGATGTGATTTTTTGTAATCGGATATTGAAAGAAAACTGGTTTGATTTTGATTACGCTTTTGTGGGGTGACTTCATAATTATGTGTAGTAAAGACAAAAATAGGGCTCAAATAGCCTGAAGGCGAATTTTTTGCAGATAATGAAGAATTCTTTTTGATTGATGCAATTGGTGTGGAAGTGTTTGAATTATTTGAATGTGAAATTTTAGTAGCTCCATCGTTTATCTCAAGCTTTTCTTTTGATTTCTTTTGTTGCTTTATTTTCTCACTCATTTCCAGAATGAAATCCACTTCTTCGAGTGAGTTTTGAAAGTCAGGTATTTTCTCAATATTGAAAAAATTCGGTCCGTCTTCATTTTCTATCATATCACACAAACTTTCTATTAACTCAAAAGAATCATCATCTGTGCATTGATGAAAAAAAGAGTTTTTATGTTCTGACGGAGTAGCACTTCGAATTAAATCAAATATCCTAAAATATTTTTATAAGTTATAACGTTAAATGTATTTTACATTAGCTTTACCCATTGGATTGGTTTATTTCCTTATTTTTTTTCTCCATTACGAATTATCACATTTAAAAATCAATAACACCAAAAATATTTAGAAAATAACGGTCAATTAAAAAATTTAAAAAAATAAGTCCGATTTGCGTTTTAACAAATAACTTCTTTAAAATTAGAAATTTAAAAAAGCTGAATATGTTTATTTTTTTAAATTTCATTTCAACTAAACTTATTTTAATAACGATTAATTGATAGTAAATTAATTAGGTTATTGCCTATGACATGTAATTATGAAAATATTTTGACCTTTTGAATTTTATTAAGTCGTCGACACAATGAGAATTCAGAAGTAATTATTTAACGTACGTGTGCTGAATATTATAAAAATTTAAAAACTTATCGTTTAGTAATTTTTTCATGTCTGTTGCTACCTCACTAACATATACATATCGCTGAATACAGTTTTTCAGAAAGAAAATTTTTGTTTTACACAAAATTAAAAACTTGTTAATTTAAACGCTAAATCCAAAGGATTTTTTTTGAGTTCAGTGTTTATTTTAAGCTGCAACCATTGAGAGATTCAAGAAGAAGAATGCCTGCCAAAATGATTAATAATTGGTGAGTAAAATTAAATTTTATAATTTGCAAGTGAAAATTCTCTCTTTGTTTCGTAAAATGTGAAATGGCGATATAATAAATTTTGAGATCATAAAAAAATGCATATTACATTTACATTTGGTTGAAGCACTCTTCTTAAACTAGTCTAAATTTTTATTCGAAATTTTTAAGATGATGAAATGTGTAGAAATAAGATGATAAAGAGATAATTTTTGATGAAATCATCCAGTAAAATTATTAAGAATAGTGATAACGAGAAAGCTCATGCGCAGAAATACTATGACGCAAAAAGACAATAGCAACTTATAAGTGTGTAACTTTTAATCATATGTTAAAAATGTATTGAAAAGTAAATTGTAGAATCATATGAAGGTCATATAGCAATAAATAATTTTGACATCATCATTCTCCATTTTTTCACTTCTTTTTCAATTGTTACTATCTTATCTTTTTGTTACTTCCAACAACTTATTTAATCGAGTCATCGAGATTTTTCCAGAAAGTCAATTTTTCAATGAATAGTGTTTGCATAAGAAAGAGTGAGAGTTACAAACACAACGGTTTTTGCCTATTTCGCTGTTGATCGTCATACATGTAGTTTACTGTATTGTTGTCGCGTGATTTCATAATTATCACGTACAAAATTATCAACTTAATGAACATTACTACTATACATACTTAAATATTGACTGAAACAAAAAAAACGTGTCAAAGTTCGAATCATTATCTTCAAATTGTTTGGAATTTAAATATTTTAATTATATTTATTTCTCCATTGAATATTTAGTTAATATTACAATAAGCATATCATTTAATTATTGCGTGGAAGAAGCTAAATATTCTTTGCAATAAACGGAATAAAATGTATTTTTCTCTAAAAATTAAACGATCTTCATACCTCTCACCACATTTGATTCGAACTTTTTTATTCCATTGCAACTGATGATGGTTCACTATAATTTAAGAGATGAAGCAATAATAAGGAGTTGAAGTAAAGAGAAAGAAATAAAGAGAATGGAATGGAATTTTCCACTCACTCACAGCACACACATACGCGGAGGGTCTTTACTTTAAATAGTTTGCTTCTGTAACGAAACATGAGAGCAAAATAAAATGCGAAAGATAATGGTGAATGTTATTATTATGCATATACAATTTAACAGCTCACCAGTTTTTTCTTCTCCTCTTTTCACGTTTCCTCATTTTGACTCAATACCAAAGTGCAGTGAGAAATACAATCAAGATTATTAAAAATTGCAAGATTTTAATTTTGTCAAAAAGTCCAATATTTTGACAATTGTTTTCTAAATTTTCAATACGTCTTTCCAAATCATCTGTTATTTTTGAAAGTTGTTTTACTGCACCTATACTTTCCATAAATATACGATCCTGTAAAAAATGTTATATTTATAAAATAATATTTCAGTAAAATGACGTCAAAGTACTCACCTTATTGACTTGCAAGAAATTATCAATATTTGTTCCGTCTGCGAGTTTAACGTTTCCACCGTTAAAAATAGCATCGGGTAGTACTTTCTGTATCTCTTGAGCAATTATTCCGGTTTGATACTTTTTGCTATCCAATTCATTGTTTTCCGCAAACGCTTCATCATATTGATACTGAACAACACGAATTTGATTTATATTTTCCAATTGCTGAGTTGTATCAAGCTCAGTGATGTTATATTTTATACGCAAATCACTCGGTTGAATAATGTGTCCAGTGACTTTTATATTTCCATTCACTACCAAACTCTCATCTGGCGTATCTGTATTTATTCCAATTTTTCCTTGATGACAAATTGAATTTTGTGTCATTCCTCGTTGCCAACAGCACAAATCAACGTCACCTTCAAATTGACCAGGATTAGATGCTCTTACAATGATTCTCTCGCTCGCATGACTAATTATAGGAAAATAGCCGGTAAAAGTGTGGGCATGAAGACCAACCACTAATTGAAAATATCGTTGTTCTGGGTTTGGTCGACCTTTCTTTCGCATATTGTTGCATGTTGTTTCTGAAAAATGAAGTCGGCCTACAGTCACTTTTCCTACTTGTCCATTCTGTAAATCCACACTGTAAAAAGACAAATTCTATTAAAAAATGTTGAACAATTGTTAAAAATATTCTTACAGCACAGGATAAAAAGGCTTCTTTGATCGATCCGATTGTGATTGTTCAACGCGAATTGTCTGTGCAGGCGCTTCAAGCTTCACTCCATAAAAATGCAAATGAAAAGTTCTTACTTTTTCAATGCTATTTTGTGTCTTTACGTAAACACCATTTCCATGTAATTGTACATGACACGTGATTTGAAAATGATTTTTCTTCTGACATACAAAAGCATCATCTGAATTTGAAAAGTTAAAGCCCTTATCAGCATCAACACGAAAATGTGGAATTGACCTAAAAAAGATTTTATATTTATGAATTCAATAAATCATCAAGTATCAATTGTAATTTATTACAATTCCTGATGATTGTGGTCAAGCAAAGTATGCCATTGATGCTGCTGAAATGGGCTAAATCGAATACATTGTATTTGTGAACCATCAGATCCGCTTTCGTTGCCTTTTGAAATCAAATTATCAGCAAAAATACTGTTGCTGCTTTTGTTCTCATTATTACTCTCTTGATATTGTTCCGAGATGAGTGTTTTTGATTCTGGCTGTTGAACTTGTAAGTGCTTTTTTGAATCTACGAGAATCTCATTTTGCTGATCAGAATTACATGATTCTCGTGGAATTTGTATTTGTTGTTGTTGTTGCTTCTTTTTGGTTTTAATTCCGTGATAATTTTTTGATGTTTCTAAAAATACAAGTAATATTTTAATTTTCTGTAAATTTCTTATCAATCAAGTAATTTTTACTTTTTACATATGCTTTGATTTCGCCATTGAAATTATTCGCAGAATTTTTTCTTTTCTTCACATGTCCTATTCCATTTGAAATGCCATGATTTGTTATATGTTGTTGCTGTTGATAAGAATTGTCACCAGCGTTAATAGCAATAATCGGAAGATTGTCGCTTGTCATTGTGCCTTGTAAAGTCTGTTGCATATCATGCATTGCTGATGTTGATTCAAGTTCCAAGATATCACTCTTATATAATCGACTATTACTCATTGTTTGAGATTGTTGAATATTTTGATGATGATGATTTAGTTCCATTATTTGTCCATTTTGACTGACTTGATAGAGCAACATTTGATGATCTTGCGATGAAGATGAAGTTGGTGGCCCCGTTGTTTGAGAGTGATGTGATGAGAGAATCGTGTCGTGCTTGTGTAAAATATTGTTAATCTGTAAAAGTTGTTGCTGATGGTGCTCGTTTGCTAAATACATATCGTTAGAAGGTGTCAATAAATGATGATGATGGTGATGATGATGCGGCACGTGAAGCTCAGTAAGAGTATTTAAGTTTGATAAATTTCCACTTTGCTGCATATGATCAATTTGTAAAGATTGATTGACTTTGATGTTTGGACTATATGGTGGCTCTGAGCCTGAATCTGGAGGACTCTCTGGTAAATTTGCTGTTGCTTGATTAATTTGTGAATTTTCGACAACTGTTTGAGTTGATTGATTTGGTGAATGCACAACTGCTGCATTATTTTGAATAAAAGCCTCTAATTGCTCAAAATCTAAAGCCTCATTATCAATATTATCAAAATCTGATCGACCTTTAATTATTTAAATTAATTTTGAGAAAAAATTATAAAGTTTTTGTAGTCTTACCAAAATGAATCATTTTTGCAAGTTTTGTTGAATTAATTGAAACAATTAATTATTTCACTCAACTTAATTGCCTTCGCGTGATTATAACAAAATAGAAAGTTTATTTTTTGCTAAACTATATCACAAAAGAATTTTTATCCGCTTAACGATTTTTCTGCATTTTCACTATAAAACTTTATTCGTTCTACATGTTACCATGGGTACTCTTGTGAATCATTAAAATTATTATTTTGTTATCACTAGCATTTTATGACTTGTTTATTGATTAAACAAATTTCTTCCTTTCTTTCTATTTCGTGTGAACTTTTTTTCTTTTTAATATTTCACAAATTGTTGCAAACAAGATTTCTAGATTCTCAAAATGAAGTTTTCTAGAGCAAATTATAATATTTTCATATGAATAACTTGAGATGTCAGCATTAATTCACAAACACATTTGAAACAATTTCAATGCGTCACACATTTGTTTTGCACTTTAAATGATTTCCCAAATAAGTAATCGTTTTCTTACGAAAATGTATCCTTTTGTAATACAAAAAACTGCTCAGATGAGATACGCAAGTGAAAAATGAAAAATTGATCACATATACACAAGAAACACTTATATAAAAACCAACAACGTCACAAGCGCGAATTATCAAGAGATCCTTTCTATTCGAAGAGAATTCGTCAGCAAACTGAGCATTGAAAGAGACCCGTGAAGGATTATTAGACTCATATTCATAGCAATGCAATGGAAGACTTTATTTATTTTGCCAAGCAACGAAATAATATGAAATAAATACATTCCTTTTGCGGTTGTTGATTTCAACCCGAAATAAAAGAAGAAAGCAATAGATTTATTCAACACGGTTAATGTTAGATCGATGCACAAATCATGTCACAACTAAAACTTCCCTTTCAAATGGGGTTAAAAGAGCAATTCATTATTTGTCTTTTACGTTATTAAGTGATTTGCCATCCACCCAAAGAAACAGAGAAAAATGCATGATTGTATTTGTATTGAGCGGCAATAAATTTCAATTCGCTCTATATGGGATTTCCATCGATAAAATATAAATCACGATATCGAACTTAAAATGCTCAATTCCATTCAGTTCTCTCTCAAAAACCAAACGGTGAAGATTTAATTTTTTGCCTTAAAATCTTTTTAACTGTTACTTTTGCTGCAATTGCTTTTGTCTTCATCAAGTGAGAAACTCTTTGAAACATATCAAATTGTTCTATTATAAATCACCGAATTTTTTGAGGAAAAAATGACGTAAGTTGTTTTTCTTTGCTTAAAAAACTAGAAGGGTTCAATGATCGCAATTTTGAGTTTATAGAAAAAATTAGAATATGAAAATTATTCTTTATCACATACACTTGTCATTGCACAAGAATGTAAAACGTGATTGATTTCAAAAATGAATTTTGTATTTGATGACATTGTATTTTTAAATAATATTGACTGCATGCATTTCCTTTGTGAATACCCGATATGCTGCCTGACGAATTTTTTCATTGTCATAAATTTGTTTTTCATTTTCTGATTTCTGCAAAAAATACATATTACTCAAGAATGTTCATTTTAAATACAAATTATTCGGTTTAGAATCTTATTTCATACTTCACAGTAACTATTTATAAATAATTTCATTCATAAAATTCTCATCGTATTTCAAACTGTTTATTTCATTTCGTCATTTTGAAGGCTATAATAAATATTTGCATAAAGTGTCAGATTATTAATTCAAAGAAGGGATCAGATGCATGGTTCTGAAAAAGAATTATTATTGTATAATGTATTCATTCTTATCAAATATGGAAGAGGATATTTTTATAATGTAATATGGTACTTACTCATTTATAAGTGACATTCAATTAAATTTTAAAAATAAATCTCTTTTTATATGTACATACCTCAAAATATGAATAAAATTAGAGACTATATAAATATTAATTCAATTTTTGAGCTTCTTTTAGTTACTTTCATTGATTAAATAAATGTCAAAATTTTATTCTTAGCGTGCTTAAAATTAATTAAAAGAGTGTAAACTGTGTGCCGCATAGAAAAAAATGTTAATGATAATAATTTTTGATACTTTCATCGTTGTTATAATGACAACATGACATTTTTTGTGGTTAATGTTTGCGTGTCAATTTCAAACATTTGAGACATGTAAAAGCTTTTTCTATTTACTTTACCAAAATCAATTGATTAACTATTGCGATTTGATACGGTCTTCAATTTATTGAAATAATTAATGTCTCATCAAAATAAACCAAGAACTAAATTATTCTAATGCAAAAAGAATTTTTTTTCTTGCTTTTATGTACACAGTGTTATCCAATCGCATGAGTATATACATGACCTTGAATTCTAAAATAATGAAAAAGCCGCCAAGTGTAGCAAAACGAAGAATGGCATCTGTTAAGGAAAAAAGAATTGCTTTTTTTTTTTTCAAAAAAGACATGACACGAAAAGGGGAAACAGATAATAGGAAAAAGATGTTTGATGCTTAAATCAATCTCTGTTACTTTACTGAAGGATATTTGAGATTGTAATTGACCTAAAAGATAAACTTTTTTAACAGGATAAGCTAATAAATATTAGTAAAAGAAAGGAACGCATTCACAACATGATCTCACGCAAAAAAAATCAGTTTATTTATAAATACAATTGAGACAGTTTATAAATGAGAATTGCGTCGCAAAAAATAATTTTGCAAGAGACTGACTTAAACAAAAATTTAATTAAAATAGTTTGAAAACGAAAGCCTCATGCGCGCATCGAAGCGCGACACAATGTCGTATAGAAAACAATTTCTTTGTATAAGTTGAAGGTCAAAATATCTGCATTTGGATTATTAAATTTTAAAAGTAATCAAAAAACATTCAAGATTCAACTAACTAAATTATTTACAGAGATTAATATAGCAACTTTCAAACTTTGTTGCAATTTTCATTTTTATATTGCTACATTTGCAATTAAACTTGCAAAGGACGGAACTTTATCTGTGAAAATAAACGAAGTGACATCAAATTGCATAAACAAGCACGAGATATATTGTAGCAGTAATTTCTCTTAATATATATTTATCTGAAAATCTCATTATACAAGGTCTCACATAACAAGTATAAAAAAAGCACACAAACACACTTACATTTGCATGCGTAAATTATTTAATTTTAAGACAATATCAACTATTGCTGTTGATGAATTTTGTCATACATTTGTTTTGAGGATAATGTAAAAATGCGTATAATATTTTTCTCTCCCACTTTCGAAATGTCTCTATTTTTAAATAATCTTTGAAAACGGATAAGTTAATTTTTAATTCCTCGAAATTGCGTCTTAGAGAACAGTGGAAAAGTTTCTCTCATGTGACTCAAAAACCGTGAAATTGAGAGAGATTGAGAGAAATCTCACTTATGATAATCTTTATTTAAAAATTTTCTCTCTCTTCGGTAATGAACATGAAAAAAAAGACGAAAAGAAAAATTTATAAGGAAATTTTTTTCTTCAACATTCCTTACAATATTTTAAGTCTGATGCCAGCACACAAAATGTAGACGCTCGAATGATTGACGTTGGTTGCTAAAATTATCGAAATGATGAAGAAATCAGATACGAGTGGGAACGATTTTTTTCTTTTATGCCTTTTGTGAAATAAAATGGCAAGTGATTTTTAAAATTAGTTTTGACCTCTTAGAAAGAAAACAATTTTTGGCGCATTTTAGACACGCTTAACAACAAACAGGAAGGCATGAGTGAAAATTTTTCGTTTGCTTGTGATGCCAATAAATTGTTTTTATTCTATATTAAACAAGAAATGCATTATTGCAGTAGCAGCGTGTGCATTGAATCTAGTTTTGAATTATTAATGAGTTTACCAGGTGTAGCTTTATTCTTTAAGGTTCAATAATATTGATTATTTAGTTATCAAATGTCCATCAATCGACATTTATAAGCTCATTCATGAAATTTATTAAATGCATAAATAGAATTTTTAATCTTAAACAAAAACTATTGTAACTTTTTTCTGTCCTTTTCTTTCAAGGAAAATGTAACAAAAAAGAAATCACCTTATTGATGTTGATTTATGCTCCTAATAATATACAACCAAAATAACATTATTCATCCTTTGTGAATAAGACTAAACTTTCTTTGCTCTTCTTATTATTTCTCTCGCTTTTCTCTCTCTCTCAAGCGTGTCGTTATATTATACATCGAAGCTTCTCCGAAGAATTTTGATTAGCTCTCCACATTTTGCGTGTGTGTATGTTTTGCAAAAGAAAAAAAGAAAAAACTCCCGAAAATGTTTATTTCTTTTTGATATTTTTTCACACACGTGTCGTTCAAAAGAATGATAGAAAGAGACAGTTTTTAATTTGCATTCTTTTCTGTTCAGATCTCACAGATGATAAAGCACGACAAGTGCAGAAAAAAGGTATACTTGACCTTTTTGTATGATAATTTCTACTGTGAAACACGAGTTTCGCGTGTTACAAAATTTTCTTTAAGGATGGGTAGAAAATAATTCGAATTATTTAAACTTTAAAAGCCACAAGCATAAAGGGTTGGTTGATATATTACAAGAATATCTCTAATGACTAACATTTTTGCAATATCTAATTCCTTATGAATGTCACATGTCAGACAACAATCAATAGTTAGGGCAGTTCCGCATATTAATAACTCTTAAAATGAAAATGAGTCGCCGGCATAAATATATTTTTGCACGTAAACACAAAAAGATGGATGAATGAATCGTGTGGCGTGATGAGAATCACAAAAGAAGAAAATTATCGAAATAAAAACAAAACAAGAGAGTGTATATATACAATCACCTATATGTACGCTTTCTTGCCCTTGTTGTGTATTATATGAAAAAAAAAAATAAATAAAAACATTGCTGACTTCAACGAAAGACTGACTGACTATGTGAGCATTTTCTCGCTCTCCATTCAGTTCGCTCTTGATCGTTCTCAAAACAGGTTGCGCTTGGCGCTGATAACACTATAATTTTTTCTATCAAAGAATAATAAGAAGCAAACGAAAAATTAAATACATATCGATAATTTTGTTTGATTTATTGAAACGTGAATAAGTTTTGTTGTTATCCAAAAATAAAATTATTGTTGATAGACAGACACAAAGAACTAAAGTGAAGAACCGAATGATTGATCTCAATTTATTTGAGTTACTTTTTTATTTGCAATAATTCTTTTTTTTGCGCTTGGTTCTTTAAGTTATTGCACGCACATATAAGTTGAAGAAGGTTGAAAAATATTTGCGATAATATTAAAGGTTCATTTTGAAAGTAAATAATAAAAGTGGTGATAAGAAAAGACATCAACTTTCGTCGTAATTATAAATTATCTCTCTTTTGTTTCGCTTGAGTTTTATCAAATTCTTGATAATTCGGTAAATATATTTCATCGCTAAAATATATATATATATATAAATTTTATGTGTTTTCATTTTAAAAACAGAATCATTTTTTTCAAGACTAGAATACTTATTTAAATAAAGTCAAGTCATTTGATTTCATTTTATTAATGTTCATTCTAAAATTTATTTAATTTTTTTAAGTCGCTGATACTTGCATTCTTTAGATTATTTTAAATGAAAATTTTATTCCCTTATTTTATTTAGACATTAAAATTAATAACTTTAATTTGTTTGTTTTTATTTATAGTGAATCAAGTAGTAGTAGTAATTGTAATAAACCGGATATAGAGGAAATGATGATGTCAAGCAGCAATAGCAAGCGTACTTACTCAACTTCCAGCAATTCTTCGGTGATGTCAAATTCATATTGTATCACGTTGGGTGTAGGGTAAGTTATTTTAATAATTTTTTTTTCTATTCTTTCTTTATCATTAATCTTATTGTCTTCAATAAATCTCTCACAAAAAATAAATAGACCGCTGTGGCATTCCTGATGTAATTAAAGAAAGAAGTGATCATGATAAGGCGTCACATGTAGTTGATTACACCCGTAAGACATCTTTCGACTCAACATCGGAAGATTCTTCCGATGCTGATTACTCTGAACGTCAATCTTTGTCATATATCGATGAGGAGGAAGAAGGAGCAGCGTCCGGTCTTGTAAAGGTCAATGATGACAGCGAAAGTGAAAGTGATGATGAAGACAAATTAATTTCTCAAATTGTCTCACAAAAGACACCAACTCGCATCACCATCAAGCTTCACGTTACTGACAAAATCTCATCCAGTTGGGACTCGGTAAATTTGATTTTTAATTTAAATAATAAAGTTTTACTAATATTTATTTTATCATACAGGTTTTGGATCACGATACCAACATCTTATACGTTGCGTTGCCGAAACAACTCACACACGAAGCGAGCAAACAATCATTCTTATCGCTTCTTGAATTCGCAGAAGAGAAACTAGACTGCGATGGTGTTGTTTTGTGTATACGTAAAGATCGTCCAGATCGTGCAAACTTGGTGAAAACTTTCCTTTTTTTGGGATTCTCTCCACTCAATCCCAAATCGTCATTGGCTCCACCATCAATGCAAGGCCAGAACGATGAGCATCTTTTTCTCATCTATAACATCGAGGACTAATGCGCTATAGCAACTTTTCAACCAAATTTAACGCATTTTTCAAAAAATAGAAATTTTTTATTACAATACAAATACAGCTATCAAGTCCTCGTCATCGATTCAAAAAAGAATTTTTAAAAAATGTTTAGCACGACAAAGAAGAGTATTTCAGTAAAAAAATAATATTTATATTTCAAACTACATTTTAAAATCACAAACACATATATATTGGCTAATGGATGTAATCAACTACAAATACATAGTAGAATTAGACGCTTTATCATTCTAAAAAGAAACAATATCTAACAAAAAATTTTAAAAAATGCAAAAAAAATTTAAAAATTAAAAAAAATCCAAAAAAATGTAAAAAGTGAGACAAAAACCACCAAAAAAAATTTTATTATTTTTTTGAAACTGAGAATTTTCGTCATACAATTATGAAAGTATAATCAGTTTATTTTCCTTTCTATTTTATTCTAAACTTATGTATCCTTATTTTTTAATATGAAAATATACATTTATAATCATTTTTTTTATGCAACTTCTTTATAAAAAATTTATAATTTATTAAATTGAGGAAAATATTTCACGCAATACGAATGAATTCAATTTCTATTCACAATTGTCATTAGAGGAAAAAAAATTTTTAATATCATAACTTAATAATTAAAGGCAGAAAGTCGCCGAAAATTTTTGATTTCTTGTTTGAAAAATCACAAGCAATTACTTGTCAAAAATAAAATTATTCATTAAATGATTGGAAAAAGAAGATGATAAAGCATTAATAGAAAAAAATGTTTAGAGAAATTCAAATTATTCCAAAATTCCTTGCTTTAATTCTAAAAGAATTTAAAAAAAAAAGTTATTGCAACATTATTAAAGAAGTAATATAAGGAAGTGAATAGCAGATGGTTTAATTTCCAATAACAATAAACCACTACATCAAATTGAATATTTTCTTCAAACATCTATATCATTTTTATACAATTACCTATCTATAATTATTTTGAAAGGAGAAAACTGGAAGATTTTTCTAACTAACACAATCAGGGTTGTAAAAATATAATTTACCTATTTTTCATATAAATGGCATACTTCTTAGTTTGTTTTTATATGAAAAAATTGGGGAGTAGATTAATATTTTTACAACCCTGAAATACAACCATATTACTTATACATACACACGATGAAATAATTTAGTTTTTAATAATGAAGAAAGTTGCTATAACATTTATTAGTTAAAAAGAGGTTTCTTATTATGTCATGATTAGTTATATTTCTATATTCTATGTATCAAATATGAAGAGAAAAACAAAAATAAATACACAAAAGCTACACGAATTAAAAGATTTTTCATTCTTAATCTATTTCAGAAAAAAAGAGTGCAATTTTCTTTTTTTAATCTTTATTTAATCATCATAAAATCTTAATCAAATACAAATAATATAAAAAATATTGTAAATCAGTATATGCCTATACATGATATAAGCGCATTTTTGGCATTACAGATCAGTTTCTATTAACAAATCAGTATAGCATGAAGTGTACGACATATTTTCGTAACACTTTAAAAATCATTCTGTAGAATCTGCAGAATTCATAAAATCGTATTACTTCAATGAATTGAATTTTTAATACACTTTGGTTCAGTTTTCTATCGAAAAATTCTTCATGTTTATGTAGATCTACGCATAGATTTCGTCATAATAAAAAGCCTACTTAGGTTCTAAACATTTTGCTACACCAATTTTGAAATTTTCATTTTGATAAATTTTAATATTTTAGATAATTCATTGCATTTAAAACAATTATACTTGATCAAAAT
>JACWBX010001133.1:0-13740 GCA_014622435.1 Polypedilum pembai
TTTCACAACTCACAGTGAATTATGGCACAAATACTGAAATATAAAAGCAAAATTATCTTGATTTCTAAGAAATGCCGTAACTGTCAGGCAAGCAAGTGAACCGGTGAGCTGTCATTCACAAACCCAACCTTATTTGCATATTATATCTATCACATATGTGTGTATATGTAAGCGAGTGAGCTCGAAAGTACTTTTTTATTTATGAAGGAAATCACTGAGTTGTGAACTGACTTTATAATTGAATTAAGTTGAAATGTCCGACGATGACAATTTCATTCTCTCTTTTTTCTTTTACAATTTGTTTTCGGGAAAGCGAGTTTAACGGAAATTTGAGTTGAGTGTCTTCATGTCTGAGTGTAGATATTGAAAATAATTTCTTATTTTAAAATAATATAAAGCTAATCTATTAAATAATTTAGCTGCCAAACAGCTGGACTTAGCCAGACCGTTCCCTCAAGTCTGAGACTTCTTATCAAGTATTCAATAAGAATAAGTCAAAAGATAGATCTTTATTGAAGTTTTTGTAATAAAATTAGAATTTTAAAATGTTAACACATGAAAAATTCACTCATTGCTGTTTATTTTATGTTAAGAGTTAGCTTTATTAAGGCTAAATGCTTTTGAATTTTATAGTAATAAATAAAGCTTTTTTTTGTCGATAATTGATTAAAAATGACAGTGATTTTAAATGATGAATTTTGAATTTGTTGATAGTTGATTCTTTTTCATTTTAAAGCTAATTTCTACTAGTTAAGGATTTTTCAAACGATTAAAATCTACTTTAAACTATTGTTGGAATCATTTGACCTAGGACAAATTGAAAATGACATTTAATCACTGTCAGTTTTTCTCATCAACATTATAACACAAATGATTTATTTTAACAAAATTTCTAATCTTTAAAATTCTTTCAATTCAACTGAAAAACTTTTCTTCTTCAAATACTTAAAGTGTGAATTTTTCATCAATGAGAATATTAAAGTTTCTCTCATAAAATAGCTATGTTAAATTCGCTCATGCGCGTCACAAGCAAAAAATTCTTTCTCACTTCTTGACTTGAACTCAACTCATAAAAGTATTTAGCACGAGAAATTCCATAACGTTCATTTTATTTGATTTATGACTCGCAATAAAAATAATTTCATCTGAAAAATTCTCACTTGGGTGTGTTAGCACACTTGAAGTCTAGCAAATGGTGATCAATTAAATATTATTTTGCATTTCTCATATGGGTAATGTGATTATTGTCGATTATTATTATTTTCAGTAGCTCCCTTCGGATTAATTCAAATCTATAATGAAAATGCCATTTCGCAAAATAAGAAGGAATTTTTGTGTTCGATTGAGAACAACCTGAAGGAGAAAAGGCATTATTGATTTTTTTTTCTGCTCCCTGAAAATTTCTCTTCAACTTAAACTCTCTTTCTCTCTCTTTCTGTATCAAGAGCTACGTGATCAGCATATTTGCAATAAAATTATTTTCCTTTTTTGGGGAGCAATGCATAGCAAAAAAGCAATGGCATTTTTCGCTCCCCTTAAATTTTTTTTACAAACCTGCGATAGACCGAGATAGATAGAAACAGTTTCAGAAATGTATAAAAATCGTCCGTCTGCAGCTAATGCAAGTGCAAATCCATCGAGTGACTGAAGAATGTGAGTGCCTTGATGTTGTTCAAAAAGTTCTAAAGCTAAACCTGCTGTCGTTCGTCTTGATGCTGAATTATCTGTGAAATAATAATTAAAAGTGTCTTTATTAACCCTTTCACTTGTGAATGATTTTAATTGAGTTATCGAATTATGGGTTTTTCTTCATAGCATTCAATAATGTTTAATGAAAAGGGTTAACGAGTTGAAATGATGAAAATCCACTTACACATCACTTGCGAGTGCCAAAAGGGATTTTTCTTGCAATAACAAAACATCTAGAGAAATTTATTTATTTGTTAATTTCTCTCTCCCTATATTGCAAGAAAATTCCCTTCTCATTTCATATAAATGCTAATGAGAATGAGGATTAAGAATCTATACAATATAATGAACTATCAAACATTCCCTTTGGCTCTTACTTTTTAATATCTTGCTCAATGTTTTGTTTTCTCTTGTCCATTGTGGTTCACCATGGCTGGTAAATTCACGAAGTTTCAAGAAACTCATCGTGAGTCTTATAATTGATGCCTTGTCTAGCTGTGAAGTTATTGCGGCGGGTAGAGGAAGTAACTTGGCTAATTCATAAAATTCAAAATTTTCTTTTCCTCTTCTTGAACGTGCTGCATCTCGTGATTTTTCTTTTCTTAATTCTAGAATGCTGTTAAAAAATTTATATTTTAGAAATTAACGTATTTTAAAAATTTAAATTTAAAAAACTGTTATGAAAATGAATTTATTTAGAGTAGAATTTTACACTTGGATTAATTGGGAATTTCATAAAAAACGAAAAAAACCCAAACAAAAGCATTGAAATATTACGTCATTTGCACATACATATAAAAGAGCAGTAGCTGAGAAATGCTAGTGTTAAAATCAGTGTTAAATTGAAAAATAATTTCATATTTTAAAGCGATACTAATTAATCAGATTCACGTTTGAAATGAGCATTTTATTTCATTGCAATGTGAGATAGTGAGTGAGAATACATTGAGTGGAACTAATATGACACTCAGATAGATACAAACAAAATAGAGAAGAGAGAAAAATTAATCTATTCATCAATCAGCCATGAAATTGCCTAAAAACCTGCCTATATCGATTTATTAGCTACCTCTTTAGCGTTCAAGGCTTTTTATCATTTCAATAGTTGAGTGAGATTCAGTGACTTTTTTCATTTCAGTAAAATTATAAAGCAGAGATTTTCATGAGTCATCTTTAAATTAGAAATAAATGTAAAAAAAGAGTCATGATGATGAATTTCACCTGCGTTACATTTTTGTATTAAAAGAAGAAGTTGAATTTTAAAACGCATTTTATGATATTAAAATTTTTCATTTATATTCAAATAACGGATGAATTAAATTTAAAAATAATATTTAGGCATTTTAGGTATTTAAAGTTTAGGCATTTTAGACATTTATTGTTTGTTTACATATTTCAAAATTATCAATCATTTTTAGCTTTCTAATAACTTAAATCACCAACTATTCAGTAAAATGAAGCTAAGCAATAAATAAATAAGATTCTGACTTCCTTAATTCATGAAAATTTCAGTCAAAATGAGCTCTGTTCTTGTGTAATAAGCTAAAAAGCATAAATTCAAATGTAAGACAAGAAGAAGATAAGAATCATCATCATCCAGAAACAGAATATTAACAAGACTTGAGCACAAGTAAGCAATGTCCGTAAACAAATTAATGTTTATGATACTTTATATTCATTCATCCACTCTCTTTCTTTCGTTCTTGACTGTTTTCATTCATATATCTTACAATTTTTTATTTGATTGTTTACCATGATAATGTAGAGAGTGGAAACTTGAGTCAGTAATAAGAAGTTATTTTCATGCCGACAAAGTTGATGACTAATCTTTTGTCATCTTATAACAACAGAAGAAACTAAATTCACATAAAAATCACAAGAAAATAATTTTTATGAGCGCATTGAGACACAACGCATGAGATGAGAGCAGTTTTCCAATTTCCATGTCAGCACAAAACATTCGCACCAAACAAAAACATGATTTGCAGTAAATTTGACTTTCTGAGCGTGTCAGCATAAAATAGGTAACGAATTTCACATCAATCTATGTGTGATGATGCTTGCTCCCTTGAGAACATCACTGTGTGTAAGGCAATAGGATAATTTACCATAAATCTCATTCAACACAATCGAAAGAAACAAAAAAAATTTACCGTTTTTCGAATTATTTTTCAATTTAAACTGATCGATTTAAGATAAGCTTCAAATATTGACCGTGGCCGAACAAAAGAAACAAAAAAAATCTTTTGCCTTTTTTTACATTATTAGTCCCAGAAGGTTGCATAACTTTTTCTTTTATAACAGATTTCTTTTTTAAAATTTATTGAGCTAAAAGGGACGAAACCCTTTTCTTTTTTTCAACAAATATTGGACATAATAAAGGACATAATTCAAAGTTTTGAAGGTTTTCGAGTTTCTTTAGTGCCTTTTTGTTCTTAATTCTGTTTAAACAAGATTTTTGTCTTTAAATAAGTCAAAATTTTAAATTCATTAGTGAAACAAGCTTAAAAAGTTAAATCAACAAAATACAAAAGTTATTCACAATTCAAACACAAAATTTTGTTAGTAAACACAAAAATAAAATAAATAAAAACGTGCCCAGGATCAATTAGTTGTTGAGCCTGCTGTTGATTTTCATTAAAAAAATTGTTATTGTTTGGTACCAACCACGAATGAGTAAATGCAGCAGCCGCTGCAGCAGCTGATGAACCAAAATTGTTTGCTATCAGTCCAGGACGTGATTGATAAGCAGCAGCGTAATCAATTGCTGCATAGGGTAACATTTTGTTCACTTAATTCACTAAATTTTCTCTCTTTTATTTTAAAAAAAAGTCAAACAATCAAGTCATCAGCTGATTTTCAATGTGCGCTTTTTACGCTCTCTAATCTTTCATTCAACTACACACACAGAGTGCCGTCGTCGTCACAACAATTGAATACGTGCACATGGACGCGATCTTGAAGAAGCGCAAAGCGAAATACACACGTACGTGCACCCAAAGACTCGACAAAAGTCCAACTGGTTAGCCAAAGTTCAGTTATGGTGTGTGTACATTTTATGTTGCTAGCAAAAAAAAATTTTCTATCAATAACAAACAACAACAGCAGAGAAAAAAAAGATGGAACGTCTTTTGCATTACAAATTAGCACCCACCCGATGGCATAGAGTAGTAGTAGAGTATACTTTGGATCGGATGGATGATTCAACTAATGATTGGTCCGGACGTGACTCTCTTTCTCATATTTTTTTTGTAGAAAAATTCTCTTGGAAAAAGTTGGAAAATTTTTTTCTTTCAAGTGCTCCACACTCATAAGCACATGCTCTTGTGTTTTTCTATGAACGTGATTGGTTTTACAATTAAGCCACGCCTCATGCAACATCATTTCACTCGTACGAGACGCGACACACACAATCCATGACATGACACGCTATTGATTGTTGCGGAAGAGTAGAAAAAGTTAGTTAATTTGTCTTCTTCTTTTTACCGATCATTGAGTTCAACAAGTGTCTTCAACTATCACTTTTTTATCAATTGGCTAACATACACGTTCGCAAATAGCTCTATATGGATAGAAATGATATCAAGGTTGAAACACTTTGAAGAGAATTTCAATAGAAAAATTTTCAAAACTAAAGAAAATTTCAAGATCAAAATTTCGATTTTTCGGTTACATTTGTTACAAAAGTTTTTATAAAGGGGTTAGAACTCTAAATATCAAAAACAAAACAATCATTGAAACTCAAAAATTTTGTATGAAACTAACAAAAATCTAACAAAAATTTTCGTTAATTTGTTGGATTTTTTGATTGAGTTCTTCCCTGTTGGTTTTTATAAAATTCAAAACTTAACTTTTAAATTTAGTGAAATTTTAAATTTTTTAGAACCAACTTAGTTGAAATTATTTAACTATTTTACACTAAATTAAGGAAATTGAAAAAAAAGTTTCTTCACCTTGCAAAGAAAATGTTGGACGAATTTTAACTAAACAAAAAATAATAATAATAACACACTGGCATGCTCATACTGAGAGAGAATATTTTTAGTGTGTGTGAACAAAGTGTACTGGCATTTATGCACGTTCTAGCCCGACATACATGTTTGTTTGAACAATAATAATTATGTTGACATTGAGAAGTTGAAAAATGATCAATAATCATCTCAACTTTACGTGGCGCTTGAATGAATGATCAAAAATTTATTAATCAGTAGCTGATATCAATTAATAAAACCATCACGATGACTAGAAGAAATTATTTTCTACCTCAATGGCACTCCCATGCGTATAATTAAAAATTCAAGAATCATCATTTTGGAGTGGACAGTTCCAAGAGAGTAAGAAATGAATGAATGAAAATATTTACATAATTCCAATGAAGAAATAAAAAATGTCGTCATAAATTTAATTTTTATTGGTTTTTTTCTGTTTCTTTTTTGACTACTGAACTACTGATGAGCATATGTGTGTAATCATCAACATCATGATATTCTTAGCAGTGTGAAAGACACGTAATATATTGGGATGATGTTGTGATGCATCGAAGAAGATTAAAACACGTGTAAATCAACTTTTTAATTTTTATTGGCTCTCTTTTTCTTCTCTCTTTTACTTCTAGGAAGAGAAAGTGACTAGAAAGTTCTCTTGAAATAATGAGAAAGAAAGGAAAAAGGATATAAAAAAGTTTTGTGTATGTTTTTATTTTTGTCGATGATGAAAAGTTTTTTTATTGCCATTAATCCACGTGTGGTCTAGAATAATATTACTGGCTGTTTTATGACTTTTTTTAGTTGATGAGAAAAGTTTTAATTTTTTCAAATTTAAAAATAAATAAATTCGTTATTTAAAAGTTCAAAAATTAGAAAATCGTTAAATTGTTGTTCTTGATTTTGTTAAAAATAAAATAGATAAATTTCTATTCTTTTTGTATTTTGCATAATTTAAATTCCCTAAAAATAACTTTCTTCGTCTTCAATCAACCCTAAATTGTACGAAAAAAAAGTCAGCAAATGTATCTTGATTGAATTAAATGAAGAAAGAAATTGAATAAACAGATATAGCAATGCACGATTGAGGAGTGTATATCTATAATTTGCAATTTTGATGACATGTTGACTATAACTAACAACAACTTGCATGCATGCATGTGTAATCTTCTATTTATCAAAATTGAAATTGAAAAATAAACTTGCAAAATTTTCTGCTGTTAATTCAAGTGTAAAATTGCATTCCGTTCTGTTTTTATAATTTAATTTAGTGAATCTATCAAAAAATTTTGTGGTTTTCTGTTTTATAAAGAGAGAAAGAGAGAAAAACTTACCGTGAATTAACAGCAGAGGCTTGCGCATCAATTACAGGTTTCCTAAAATGTTTGATGATGAAATTCAGCAGCAGAAGCATAAACAAGTGAAAAAAGAGAGCAAAAAACTTGTTTAATTCATTGCACGAAGTTGTCAAAAAACATCTTAATATTTACCTATCATTCCAACAGAACGGATCCATTTGGTCGCGATATCTGCAAAGAAAATCGATTCATAAATGCGAATAATTTATCATTCAATAACAATTGAGTGAATGAGCGAGTGAGTGAGTGAGTGACTGACTGTCTCTGACTGGCGGGAGGGAAAACAATCATTTATGATTAATTTTTTTCTCCTTTTCTTTTATTTCTTTCTTTCTTTTTCTTAAAACAAATTGCATTTAATTGTTGACAAGTACCAGTTTTTTGTCATGACAAACATTACTGAAGAATTATTTCCAGTTAATAAATTTATTTATACAATTTTTAATTGAATACAAGAAATCGATAATTTTCCCCTTTCGCTTCTCTTATGACAAGAATAATGTACATATGTACGCGCCACGCTCATAGAGAAATAAAAGAAAATCGGTGGTAATTATTGATCAATGACATGAAATTACGATTGAGACTAGTTGGTTTGCGAATTTTTAAAATATTTAAAGACTTCATAAAATTACTTTTCATTAAAGACTGACAGATTTAGTCCTTGAATGAAACTAATTATTATTTAGTGTATAATGTGTGTTTAAGGAGAAGAAATTTAAAAGTTTGTTAATATTGTAGATTTTTTAAACATTTCTACACACTTTTGACTTTTTTTAGTGATGGTCTTTAAAGTTCTTTTCAAACTCTCGATAGATTCACTATTGGAAAACGAAAATATTTTGATTTAAATTGAATTCAGAAATGAATAAAATAAAATTGTCTTATTTTGAAAGAACTCTAGTCATTTCTTGCGTGAAATTAATTGAAGGAATTGAATTTTACTGTTTTTAATTTCATTTTAGGTTTTACTTCATTTTATCACTTTATTCATAATTTTTCAACTTAAATGTCTTTCAAAACCACTAAGAAATGATTTCAAATCAAACCAAACAATTGATTGTCATTGAAGCTTTAAATGAATCAAAAACTTTATTCAAAAAGTCTCAAATTCAATTTTCAAATGCATTATTTTCTTCTCAACTGATTGCGTCCACACAATATCATTTTAACGCATTGACTCTTTTCAATTTTCCCTCAAGCTAATGTGACATTTTCAATTAATTGTCGGTAATTGTCATAAAAACGAAAGCATAAGAAATAAATCAACTGTAATGAGACACTTTGATTGATTGGTCTGTATGAAAAAGAAGAAAAAATTTTTTGAAGTCGTCAAGTGAGACACAAAATTTTCTTTTTCACTTTTTCTTGATTAAGCAAGCTACCAAAGTCAAACTGATAATAGTTTTATAAATCTAATTTGATTTCCAATAATCAAATCTAATTCATTCAATAATAAAAAGTTGAGTGCACTAGCTGCTGAGAAAAAGTAAAGAGGAAAAAAAGCTATTGAACTAGTTGTTCCCATAGAAATATAACGTTAATATAAGCTGATAAATTAATAAGCAAAAAATTTAAATTTTCAGAAACCGTTATTTTTAATATCGATGAAAATTTGTTCAAATTCATAAACTTCTACTCAATTCAGCGAAAAATATTTTAAAGTTGTAGAATATTGACATTCTTACTCGTTGATGATGAAATTTATTGATTCTAAATAATTGCTACTTTGACACTATTATCAGAATCATAATTATCTAGTACAGAAGATTGAGATCAAAATTTTTTTATAAGAAAAAAACTTTAATTTGTTATGTTTTCAGAATTGAATGGAAGACGAGAGATAGAGAGGAAAGAAGAAAAAAATTATTGAACTGAAGTAAACTAAATTCCACGTTAAAAGAATGCAACCTTATTATTATATATTGATAATTTATTTTAAAATATGGATAAGAACACAAGAGTAAAAAAATTGAGAAAATACTCGAAATGCCGCTGCTGTTGCTCTCTTTTCCTTCCTCCTCTCTTGTATGATTTTTTTTGTTTGAGAACAGGGTGAAGCAGCTCAAAAAGTTTTTTTTTGTATTTTCACATCTTGTATGTCACGTCAGATAATTTAACATCATGTTTTACTGCTAACTGGATAATAATTGAGCACTCTTATGCACAAATCAATTAAATGTAATCACACAATTATTTAACATCAACAATTTTATTCACCCTGTCGTCACTGCCACCCGATGATGATGATGATGCGCGATTGAAAAAGCGAGCCAAAAAATTCTCATAAGGACAAAAACCGATTTTCAACTGTCTATCAAAAACATCATCAAAAAAGCGATGCAGAGAGAGAGAAAAGAAAAGAAAGAAAAAAAAATCTCGCTGAACAAAAATCGAGACAAGATCGATTATTTTCGATTCCTTTTATTCGCGCTTTTCACTTTATGTGTTCGCTTCCACTTCTGTTACTAATATTATATATATTTATATAAAATGTATTTTTATCGAACAACAACATAAGAGTATCGAAAACATTGGTAAAGAAGAAGACATAAAAAACTTATTATTTCTCCTGGCCTTAATTTTTTTGAGCTGTTTTATTTTGAGACTTGATTGAGAAAAAAATCATCAAAAATTGTAATCAATATTGATCTTTTTTTGATGATGATTGTGAAGTTGAAGGAGCAAAAAAAAATATTTTAAAACTTTCATTAAAATTATGATTAAAAGTAACAATTGCAAGTTTTCAAACCTCATTCTTTCTATTAAAATTTTATGAAAGATTTTTCATACTCTTTTATTTTATTCCCATCCATCATATGTCATTTTCAAAGTGTGAAGAAAAAAAAGTGTCATAAGAAGCGAGAAATAGTTTTCACATTCCAGAAATGAACACTTCCATCAATATCCTACCATTCCATATGGGGATGATATCAGAGCTAATTAAATCGCACATAATTGGACATTACAAATGATGAAGCAGAGCAGTGCGCACACATATTAACCATAAATCGCAAATGGTATCGCGTAAATTACCATAATTGTTAGTTTCATGTTATGCATGTAACCACTCATTGAATATCGATTAACTTAATTAATTATTAAATTACACATCTTTGTGTATGAGTGCAGGATGATGGCAAGAAGAAGTTAAGTCTATAATTATTGAATTATTATTGCACTGCCAAATTACAACACAAGTTTCAATGTCTTTTGAGTGTAAATCTCATAAATCTCTTATACGATCATAATTACTCATTATTATTGTATCTTTTCCCTTTACTTTAACTCATTTATCATTTACAAGCAATTTTTCCAATACCGACTTTTCTCAAAGTACAATAAAAAAGTAAGAATCAAAGCTGCCAACAACAGCAAGTCATTTTTTCAATTATAAATTTCCATGCACGATGCTTGCTTGAGTCTGAGTGTGAGCGCGGCATAACACATCATTAAAGGTGCATTTAATGATAATAATTTTGAATTTTTAATGTCTCAAACACTCAATAATGATGCATTGATTCATAATCACACACAGTCGAGCCGCGCGAGTGAAATTATTGGCAGAAAGCGAGAAAAGAAGGAAAATCAATTCAAAAAAGATGATGGGATTCTCACAGATGTGAAATTGGCAATCACCTGTAGTATGAGAAGCCTTGTGAGACATGTAAATCCATTGGAAGACCATGCGAGAAGCCCGCATCAGATGTCATTGAATGATGATGACCCAATACTGCTGCCCATGGTGATGAATAATTTGACGTGTTATGATCCATATTGCACTAAATTTTTTTTGTTCTTCAATTTTTATTCAACATTTTTGAAAATTCTACGAAATAAAAATTTTTTACTCTCGCTCTCCGTCGCGTCCAATCTCTATGAGATTTTGCAAAGCACTGAAATCTGCAGAAAGCAACTTTTCTGTTTTTTTTTCTTTCTTCTCCCTAGTGTCTTTTACCATCTCACACGCGCGCTGCTGTTGCTGTTAAAAATATACCAAAAAAAGAGAAGTTACAATCGCAAACACAACAACATTACACAATTCCTGAATTCTCTAATGTGATATAAAGTAGAGTGAATAAATCTTCACAATGTTGCCTTTATGTTTCGCTCTCTCTCTGTAAATTTTCCTCTCTCTCATTCTTGTTCTCTCTTGTACACACAGGAGAGTAATAATAGAAGAGAAGGGAAAATGTTTTCCATCAAATTTCATTTTAGTTAAGGGTCACTCAATACTGTAACTAAAAAGCACCAACAATGATGATGATGATGACGACTATTAGCATTTGTGACTCTTGTGACTTGAAGAGTGAAGAGAGTCCCATGAGTAAACTTGAAATTGTAGTAAATTGGATGGACAAATTCTTACATATGATGCAATATGAAGAAGAAGTTAAGGGAAGAAAGGAAGTGGAAAGTAAATAAATAAAAAGACATAAAAAAGGAGTTTTCTGAAAGTAATTTCAAAAAGCAATGACCAAATAACCAAATAACCTTATTTTTTACGATTTTATATTCACGTGACTTAAATTCCTTATCAGCCTTTTTCTCTTATATTGAATGGAATGTGTTGAGTGTGTGATGTTTTATTTAACACGTATCATTTTCCTGTTTCTTTTCTTTTTCCTTTGTTTCTTTAATCTTTAAGAAATACTTTTTTGCTTTTTTGTCAAGTATAATGGACTTAGAATTGCGTAATTTGATCACAAAAACATTTTTAAAAGATGTTTTCTTTATGATTAAGAAGTTCAAATTCTTACATAATGGTTTTGTATGTTAAATTGCTTGATTAAAAGCGAATTTTCAGGTGAAGATACACAGTGCTCTAAGTTGTTTTATTTTAATTTTTGAACCTTTGTTGCTAAATTGTTGCCGAAGTTCTTACCCCTTGCATTAACTTTAATATTTTTTTCAAAAATTAAGCAAAATTCAGGCATGAAAACATAATTTGATATTTAATTGGAGCAAAAATTGAAATTTGTTGTTCCAAGTTGCTTCTTATTGCTCATTCTTGCTCGCTTTAATATGTCTATGACTGAGTGATTTCATTATACGTTAATTTGTAAACAAATTTCAAAACAATTTCTTTTGTTTACAAAATTTAAAAAAAAAAAACAATTTTTTCCATTTTGAGCTCAATTTAAAATTTATTTTCGTTTAATCCAGACGTGGACACACAAAAATAGATCAAGAAAAATCAAATAAAAATCAAAAAAGATCAAATGGGATCAAAAAAATAAACGTGTGTCCACGTCTGGCGTTTAATTGGAAAAGTTCATTACTAAACTGAAGAAATTCAACATGAAGTAGATAAAATATGATAAATATGATCTTATTTATTAAATTAAATGCTAAAATTTTAAATAGTCAAAATTCTTTATTTAACTTTTTCATTATTAATGCTCCTTATAAAATCTTTCAAAAATTTCCATAAATTAACAATAAACAAATGAAAAATGAAGTACAATTTAAAAAACTTTTCATCACATCATTTAATTTCAACAAATTAGCTCTCTTTAATAAAGTTGTCAGTGGCGCAAATATGCACACACGTCAGTAATTAATCACTTGCTGAAAATTGCAAAGCAAGCAAGGAAACGGGGGAGAGGAAAAAAAGTTAATTTTCCTTCTACAAGTCAACAAATAATAATGATAATCGTACAGGGGTGGAAATACTCATGCCTCCTCTCTTGTTCTTGTTCTAATTTTCTCGAGCAATTTGATTTAATGTTGGGAATTTATTATTATGTAAGTTGATTTATTCATACATATGCAAGTGAGCAGAACGACAAGAACAAATAAATTTTTCAAGGGGAAAAGTCATTTATAAAATAATTTAAAAAATATTTTTACATATGCTTCGACATATGAGAATTTTCATAAAAAGGTAGGGCAAGAGAGAAAAAGGACCAAAAATGATATTTTTATGATTTTTAGTTTTTTTATCTTCCATTTCACCCTGAAATTTAACTTTAATCCTCTCAAAACTTGACCCAGAAACAGCTCAGCAGAACTCTACCGAAAAAAGGGATTTCAAAGTTGTGCTCGTTAGATGAGAATTTAATATGTAGCAGATTTATTTTATGGCTTGTGTGTTCAACAATTAAAATATTGATATAAATTGCTACACATAGAAAACATGTGTAATATCTCAATTCAGTAATATCAACTATTCAATATTATTGCCTTACTTTCTTAGTTTACTTGTTTTCTAAAATGTTTTATTCAGCAGAAGTGAGATTAATGTGCCAATGACATCAATTTTGGTTTCTTTTAGTTATGCAAGCCACAGAATGTTCTTTATTAATATTTTAAATTGTTTTGAGCTCAAATTGGTTCCTTTGAATTTTCTTCTTTTCTGATTGAAGTTGAGAAATTTTTCGTTTATCATTTTAATTTTCAAAAGTTTTTAATTTTTATTAAATTTTTTTAAGTTGATATCAAAAACTTTAAAGCCAAAAGAAATATATTTTCTTCCTAGAAGCATTTTGAAATTCTTTAAAGATCTTAATGGAAAATTGTCGTAAAATTTTCTTCATCTTGCTTTATCATTAAAATGCCATTAACTACAAAATTCCATTAGTTTTTGCAATAAAATTTTTGTTGAATGTGAACTCACATTTTCTCGAAAAAGAAAAAGGAAAAACTATAAAGTCAAAATTCACATGAGAATTAAACTTATTGGATCAAGGAGAGGCTTTGTTGAGAGA
>JACWBX010001135.1:0-26990 GCA_014622435.1 Polypedilum pembai
AAAAGAGAGAATTTAATTGTATTTAAATGTGTATGATGAAATTTTCTTTTATGCCTTTCTTGAAACATAAAGATTGTGCCATGAAATCAACAATTTGATTGAAAAATTAATTCTTTCACATAAAAGAAGCACGCATGCCACTTGAGTCAAAAAGTATCATGAAATACAATAAAAGCACTTTAATTATATTGAACATCATCATCACCTCCATCATCACAATATTTTTTTTTTCAATTATTCAATTAAGTTTGTACACTTGAAATCTACTTTTGAATAGAATTATCGAAGAGATTAAAAATAGGCAATAGGAAGCATGCTGCGAATATTTTCCGATGATGCTCATCATCATAACTAATTGATGAGAGTATGTGTTTGTGTCACTAATTGAGCAAAGAGTTATGAAGAAAAGACTTTTCGTGAACCTGTTTATTCATCCAACATTTTATGTGAGAATTCTTTTCTGCACAAAGAGAAGATTGCATCTCGCGCATCGAATGTAAATTTCATGAAAGACGAGTTTTAAAACATTCACATGGATCTTTTCTTTTGCATAGAGACATCAAAACGCAATTGGTAATCGCAACATCACAGCAATAACAAGTGGTCAATATATATGAAGTAATTTTTTGCTAGCGACTTAAGAAAAGAGAATGCATCAATGTTGCACAACTATCAGTATCATCAATATAGTGTGAGAAATAAAAAGTTTTAAAAAAACATGAGAATAAGTGATGAATTATAATTCATACAAAATAATTTTTGTAGATATTGTTTTAAAGTCATTTAACTGCCAAAAATATAAAAGTTTCAACTTGACCATGAATTGAGTGATCAAGCTACCTGAAAAAAAATTTGCTAAATTAGTTTTTAAGAAAAAATGACGAAAAAAATCTTTCGCAACCATGACCTGTTTTATTTAATGATTGTTTAATTTGTTTACAATTTTTCAAACAAAATCTTTTTCTTTTCATTTCTCATATCGCTCTGTATAAGAGCAAAGAATAGTGTGTAGAGAAGTAAAATATTATTGCACGCAGCACATAATTAAGTTTAGTTACACTCTTAGAGTTCACAAATGCCTTGATGTTACTTTCGCAAGTTTCTCAATAATTTTTGGACGAAATTGCCATTTAAATGCTTCTGAACTAAACAGTACATCTAACACAAATGCATGCTTTCACATAAACGTCCTTGTCTTACCTTCATTTTTTCTCGCGCTCTCTTTATGCTATGATGTGATGATATTTTTTTATTATTCACATCTCATCTATCTAAAATAAAAGCAATGTGCAGAAACACGTTAGATGAGTGTGAAAGAAGAAGAAATATGAGAAACAAAACTGTCGTCAATAAGAAATAATGCGTGAAAGAGAAATGTTGAATTTATCGTTATACTATTTAAATTTTTAAGTTGTTTGGCTTCACTTATGCAAATAATCCTCGCGAGGATCAAACGCGAAAACTACCTGCCTACCTAAATTATAAAAAAACAATCTCAAACGACTGGTGACGATGATGATGCTGCTGATGACGATACGATACGTGTTTTGAATGTCATATGGCCAAAGCTAAAAATGATTAATATGTCTGTCTCTCTGAATTAATTGTTGCAACAGAATTGCAAATTTTTTCTCCGTTCGAAAGACACGAGAGTGAATGAGAGAAAAAGTAAATGAAGCCAGATGATTTTAAAGTCATTCATGATAACTCGAAACGATTTTGTTCAAATATAGCCTGTTATATGATAAAACTTTCAAAGATTTCAAAAATCAAAAATGAAAAGAGTGTCGATAAGCGACAGCATAGCATGAGCCTAAAATAAAACCTTGTAAATTAGTGATAAATAAATTTAGCTACGGTTATCCAATAGGTAATTAAATATTTCTGTTTCTTTGTTTTATCCTTACATCCTCTTTTTATTTAGCGAATTTTTGTTTTTTTTTATACATCTGATTTGATAGAGAAATTTTTATGTCATTCATTGTTGAACTATTTATGTATGACAATATTCTCTATCCTATTGTATTTAATTAAAATTTGTTTCAATGTCCATAAATTTTTAAATTTTCACAATATTGATATTTTTTTGCTTTTATAAAAATTGTACAACGTTTCCATTTCGATAGTTTAAAAACAAGGATACTCTATTTAATTAAAAATAAAATCATCGAGAATGAAAGATTTTTCAAACTAGAAAAATTTAGTCTATTTAGGTTCTTTCTTATGATTGAAGATTTTTTTGACTTTTGTTATTGTTAAAGATTTTCATGCTGTTTTTTGTCGCGTTTATTCACGAACAATCAAAATGATTATCTTATGTTATATACAACATAAAACTAATTATGGCAGAAAAATATCTCATCTATTCTTACATTCCTCAAAAATATCTTGAAATCTACAATTTTTTCAACTTTTTTCATTTCAACATTTCCTAATTTTACATTTTCTTTCTTCACTGCCACTCTTTGAATAAATTCAAAAATTATTGGAATCATTTTTTCATAAAAAAAAGTTAATTTGGCGATTATTTATAGTTTTCGTGGGTTTCATCAACGGTGATATGATATGGTTTGTTTGCTTTCTGAATGAATGTTAATTTTCTGCGTGTTTGTGTGTGTGTGATGATGATGGCATATGACGAGTTATTTTTCTCTTGAAACGCGACCGGAAGTATCGTTGATCAATATTTATTCTGCAATTGCGTCATCAGTCGCAATATTTGGTTCATCTGGAATTGAATGATTTTTTTTGGAGGAGTGATACTAAAAACTGACCTTTCAAATTCTAATTTGCTGCTATAGAAGCTCCATCCTCACCTTGTGATGTCTCAATTTTCGCTTCATCAGATGATGAAATTGTTTCTACAGCCTCTACTTTCTCTGCTATGATTTCAATGTCATTATTTCCTTCAATAACTGAAGGAGCAACAACTTCAGGGGCGTTTTCTGCAGGTGATTCTTGAATGTCAGATGAAGTTTGAACTATCGTCTCTTCATTTTTCTCTTCACCATTTGCTTCATTTGTTGTGCTTTCAATTTGATTTACCTGATCTTCAGCGGGCTGTTCTGATGATTTTACTTCTTGTACGTCATCTTCATCGTCTTTCACTTCAATAGCAGATTCTGCGCTATCACTTTCAATAACAACAGTTTCTTTATTTTCTTCTTCAACTAAACCACTAGAACTAGAAGCAACCACATTGGTTTCTTCTTCTTTTTCAGAACTCTCAGAAATTAGTTCAGATGTTTCTTTTTCAATAACTTCATTATCTTCTGGTGACTGCGACTCTTTAATTTCTATTACTTTAACAATAACCTCTTCTTGAATTATGGGTTGAACGGATGAAGAATCAACTTCCATTGCTTCCACAGGTTGCTCGTTTGAGGAAATTTTATCTTCATTATGGATTTCTTTTGTAGATGCTACTTCTGCTTCATTAGGTTCGTCCTCAATAACGACGCTTTCTTGTGGCTGTGACTCAGCACTCGTAGCTGTCGTTTCTTTCGCAACTTCTTGTGAATTTTCTGTTTCTTTCTTTTCTTCTGCTTCTTTTTGGATTTCTTTTGGCGAATCAATTATTTCTTCTACATCGTCATCAACAATTTCTATTGCATTTGATTCACTGACAACATTCGGTAAAGTTTCGACCTTTTTCTCTTCTTCGACATTTTGACTCTTTTCTTCAACTGCTTCTTCATTTGTCTTTAATGGTGCAGTTTCACTTTCATCAACATCCATTTTTTCAATATCTTCATCTCGACTGTTTATTTCTTCGGCTTTTGATGACGACTCTACATTTTGAGAAATATCAGCAGGTTGCTTTGTTGTATTTTCCACTGATTGCGATGTAGAATCTATTTCGTCAGCTTTACTTTCTTCAGCAAACTCAGATTTTTTTAATTCAATTTTCTTTTCTTCTTCTGCAATTGTTTCCGATAATTTCGGTCGCTTAGATGGAGGCTGAGTTTCTTCAGCATTTTTCTTTTCTATTTCTGTTGATGAGACATTGTTCTCAATTTTATCATCGACTTCATGAACTTCTTCTTCTTCGACTTTTTTCTTACGACCTCTTCGTGATGAACTTGGAGTGGTCGGCGTCTTTGTCTTAGTAGTTGGTGGTGGTGGTGTAACACTTGTTGGCGTCTGAGTCTTTGTACTAGAACGAGTTGAGCGTCGCGTCGATCGCGTGTCAGATAATTCTTCTATTCCCATATTTTTTAATAATTCTTTACTCTCTTCCTGAATGCGTTCAATATGACTACGACGCTTTGATGGTGTCCTCTTCGTCTAAAATTAAAAATAAAGTTATGATTATGTTATAAAATTTTTATTATGAAATTTGTGCTGAGAAGCATGAATAAAAGAGAGCGAAAATTATATATAAACGTATACTACATAACATATGATATTGTGAAACTGACCTAGGTGCTTGTAATTTAACAATGCATGTTTATATAATGTAATTTTATTTAGTGTAACAAAATATAGTAAAATTTGATAATAAAGAATAATTTCGTTTTTTCACCTAAACACATTTTATATTAATATGTTGGCCTATAGCGCTAATGATAATATGAAATTGTTAGGATTCGAATGAAAAGCGCCAAAATGTTAACTCTCGCATACATACAAACATTTGTAAAGACACTTTTTCTTCTGTGTTAGTTGCATACATAGATTTATATACATTGAAATTGCAATTTCATTTTTGACTATAATTTCTTTTTATATGGCTTAATTACGTCAAATGTATGTGCACTGGTTTCTATTATTTGTATTGAAAATTTTGTTCGTATACATATATTATTTTATCATTGATTTGATAGGATAAAGCAGTTCGCATTTTTTAAAGAGCGAAATGCCGAATGGAAAGTTTTTTTGAGCGTCCTATTTTATATATTTTGAATTTTGTCAGCAACAACTTACCGGAGTGACTTGCTTTTGATTATTATCGTTTGATGGGTTTGTTGTTGTCGGTGATACTTGTTCAGACATGTTAGATTTGTAAAATTAAACACTAATTTCTTTAATTTCGTGATTTTCAAAACTCTCCTTGTGTTTTATAAGCTTCTTTTTCGCATCACTCGTTACATTTTCGCATCTTTGATTGTTTTCAAATCTTCTCTAAAGCAAAACATTATATTTTTCATGAAAATTCTAATAAAATAAAAATCTTAAGATGAAAGACATTGAAATATTAGATCCAACCAATACTACAAGAAATCGAGAATTGTTGCATAGACTTATTATAAGGTAAAGACAATAATTAAATTAAATTTCAACAAATTACCGGCAATAATAATTTCTTACAGTCAACTTTTCTATGATGGTTATGCTGCCATAGCTGCAGAATTAGCGAATAGCATTCGAACTGAGCCTCCGTGTCCTCCAAGTAATCGTTTGTATCAAATTATGCTGAATGGTCTGCAAAATGAAGGAAAGAAAGAAGCCGTAATTGAATCTGATGATATTGATTTACCTGGAATCGATCTTGAATTTCAAGCTGATGCAACTTGTATAGCTCCTGAGCCAGCAACATATGAAACAGCGTATGTGACCAGTCACAAAAATGCTTGCCGTTCAGGATCTTTTAGTTTTGATGGGCAATTGGTTGCCACTGGCTCCGTCGATGCTTCAATTAAAATACTTGATGTAGAAAGAATGTTGGCAAAGTCAGCGCCTGAAGAGACTGATACTCGTGAACAGCAGCAGGGACATCCCGTTATTCGCACACTCTATGATCATACCGATGAAGTAGCATATCTTGAATTTCATCCAAGCTCTCAAATTCTAGCTAGTGGTTCACGCGATAATACAGTCAAATTGTTTGACATTAGTAAAGCTAGTGTGAAGAAAGCACACAAGACTTTCACTGACTGTGAGCCTGTGCGAAGTTTATCTTTTCATCCAACAGGCGATTATTTGGCTGTAGCTACTGATCATCATTTGCTCAGAGTTTATGACATCAATACTGGTCAATGTTTTGTGAGTGCAATCCCGATGCAACATCATAAAGGAGCTATCAACTGTGTAAAATATGCTGTCAATGGAAAGTTGTATGCCACTGGTTCTATTGATGGTTCAATTAAAGTTTGGGATGGCGTTAGTGGAAGATGTATCAACACATTTGTTGTAAGTGTCATTTTGAGATAATATTTAAAATTTTTATTAAAAGTTTTTAATCTGTAGGATGCACATGGTGGATCGGAAATTTATTCTGTATCATTTTCGAAAAATGGTAAATACTTGTTAAGTTCAGGAAAAGATTCTTTAGTGAAGCTTTGGGAGTTGAGCACGAGTAGAGCATTAATTGCCTATACAGGAGCAGGAACAACTGGCAAACAAGAGCATAGCACTCAAGCAGTTTTTAATCACACAGAGGACTTTGTGCTATTTCCTGATGAAGCAACAACTTCACTATGTGCGTGGAATTCACGAAATGCAAGCCGCTGTCATCTTATGAGTTTAGGACATAATGGACCTGTTCGATTTCTCATTCATTCTCCTGTTTCACCCGCATTTCTTACATGCTCTGATGATTTTCGTGCTCGTTTTTGGGTTAAAAGAACAGCGGTTAATCAATACTAATCAGATTTATTTTTTTAAGGTAAAAACTTTATTTAATCATAATAAAATTTTGTTCTCAATTAAAATATCATTTTTTTTCCTTCTGAACCAATTTAGATATGCAAAAAATTAATAATAATAATAATAAAATTATCGTCTCAAGTCTCTCAAAAATAATAATAAGGAATTTTTTTACTCGCTTACCATTAAATTTACAATAGTCATATTATAGCACAGCAACAAATATGTGATGAAAGAATGAATGAGCAAACTGATAAAATGAGCCCATATATAGTAATGTAATAAGAGAGAAATGAGATCACATCCAAAATGCAATTAGTTATACAAATAAATATTCTCATTCGTAAGAAAATTTAATTTCGTTCTGCAAGACCTTGCTTAATTGCTTTCAGATCGTCATATTCTCCAACTGAAAAATAGATTATTTAAAATTTATGAATATTTTATATCAATTTTAGAATGTGCTTACTGTCTAAGTCATCTTCTTGTTGCTCAATATGTAAATCTAGATATGCTTCTTCTTTTCCATGATCATTAGCAATTTCATCTTTCAACTTATCCTTCATGTTAACAGGAGGGCGATTAATAATCTCAAGATCCATTTCATCATTTCCTAAATTCTTTTTGTCCCCCGATTTATGTGCATCGAATTCTTCGGCCGCATTGTTGACCATGTTTTTATCTTGTTCAAAGTTGTCAAAATGATTTCTCTGATTTTTCTCTTCAATATTAAAATCATTGAAATCATTATCGTTGATCTCATGTGCTCCATTTTCCATCTCATCGTTTTGTGGCTTATTTAATGTCTCATCTAGAGCCATTTTTTTCTCATCTTTATTTGATTCATGCTGATTGTTATTATCATCGATTTTATTAAGATCATCAGGTGGTATAGGTAGCACGAATTTAGGTAATTTCTTTGAAGATTTTGTTGTTGTAGCCACTGATTGTGATTTTGATTTAGGAAGAGCTAAATTTTCTTTTTTAATAATCGATGTTGGGGTGGTGGTGGTAGTTGTCGATGATGATAGGCCATTTATTAAGATTGGCTGCTGAAGTACATTGTTCTGACTGTCTGCAATGATCTGAAAATTTTCCACCGAATTAATTATGCGATTATTATTTTTCGGTTCCTTATAATTGTTAGTAGATAAAAGAGGAGATGCCTTCACCTTCATGCTAGATCTATTTTTTATATTAATTGGAATTTTATAATGGTCTTCACTCACAGGAATTTGCTCTTGAAAGCTCTTATCGATATTATTATTATTTTTACTAGGTTCTGATACACGTTGCTGTTGTTCATTATTACTATTACTATCAATAGGGATATGAAGTTTCATTTTCAGATCTTTAATTTCTTGCTCCAACTGATAATTACGATATTTGTACTGTAAGTACTGCTGATGCTCTTGTTCATCATTATTTTTATTATTTCCATTTTCATCAAGTATTTTTTGAAGCTTTTCCTTTTCATTCAACACATTTTCATATTTCACCTGAAAGATAATTTATTATTCTAGATAAAGTTAAAAATATTTTTTACTGCACAAACCTTCCACATAGCATTATCATTATCTTTAGAAGTCTGAATTTTCGAATATTGAGCTTTAACTTCATCAAGTTTTCTTTTTAAGTCATTATTTTCAGTTGATAAATCTTTCTTCTTTTGCATACAATCTTGCTCTAAATCACTGTGTTTTGTAGTCAAAATTTTATATTGTTGCTGTAGAGAGTTAAATCTCAATTGAGCTTCGCGTAATTCCTTATCATGAATCTCCTTTTGTTCACGTAATTTTTGATTAAGTTCCTTCTTAGTTTGTTCATATAATTGCCTTTCAGCGTGTTGCTGCTCTTTTTCAACTGTAAGCATTTTTGACACAAATCCAGACAATTGTTTTTTGTTCATCAATTAAATGTTAATTTTTACCTTCAACTTGCTTTCCTATCGCTTCATTTTGTGTTTCGAGTTTTTCAATTTTTTGCAATAAATCATTTTCGTGCGTTTGGAAGTTAGTTAAAGCAATAAAAAAGATTGATAGAAAGATAATAATGCCAAGTAGAAAGAAAAATTTATTTCTTAATAGACTTATTCGTGTTTGTATCATTGTTTAAAAATGGAAAATTTATTTTGAGGAATTTCCTGTTCAATTAAATGATATCTAAATTCTTCATTATTGAAGAAATTAAATTAAAATGTATAATATTTATTTATTTTTTCTTATGTTTCTCTTTTATTCAACTTCGACACTCCTCCCCCTTGTTGTGTTTGTTTTGAGTATTGAGAACTTTTAGACCGTTAAACTTTTTTTACTCTTTCTTCCTAATACCAAAATTTAAGAATTACTTTCCTTTTGCACAATTGATCATTGAATGTTAGATAGAAATGTAACATGCATATTTCTTTTTTAAATGAACGAAACCTTTTAAAATTGTTTCTCACTAATTAAGAAAGTGCTTAAGACATGTATAAAATTTAATGTTGCTAATTTAAAATATGTAGGTTTAAAGAAACTTTATGGGATTATAAAATAATGTCTCATAATAAGGATTAGTCGTTAATATTTCTGTCGAATGACTATTTCGCGTCAATTTTGAGCCAAGGATGATTGATAAGTTGCGACAATGGCATACGTTTTTTAGGATCGAACACTAAGAGACTTCCGATGAAATGCACAGCTGGCTTAGAGACAAAACTAGGCACCGTATATTGAACATTCATAATTCTTCTATATGTAATATCGTATTCTTCATGATGAAAAGGAGCTGAACCTACTATTACTGATATAAAGAATTAAATGTAAGTTTATTATACTTTTAATTTAATAATGTTTTATTACTTACATTCGTAAGCTAAAACACCAATGCTCCACAAATCAACAGTTTTTGAATGTGGATTTCCTTGAACCATTTCTGGACTAAGATAGTCAAATGTCCCACAAAGTGTTGTACGCTGGGAATTTGGCTCATGAACTGACCATCCAAAATCAGCTGTAAAAAAATAAACCTTTAAGAAATATGAAAACAAAAAGGATTTTTAATATTACCAATTTTCAATTGATCATCATGTCCAAGTAATAAATTTTCAGGCTGTTATGAGATGAAAATAATTAATAATGAGAAATAAGAATAAATAAGTTAATTATCACCTTAATATCTCTATGAATCACATTCTTTTCGTGCAAGTAGGACAGTGCAGATACAAGAGATTTAATATACTTGGCTGACTTATTTTCGTTAAAACGATTATTAGGTTGATTTTTCAGTGCATTAAACAATGTTCCACCTAATAATGTGAATTAGATTATGTTTTTAAGAAATCAATTCAATGCACTTACCTGGAGCATATTCTAAAATCAAATAAATTCGAGCTTCATCGTGAAAGAATCCATACATGCGAAGAATATTTGGATGTCTTAAATGACTTTGAATTTCGATTTCCCGACGAACTTGATGCTCAATTCCTTGCTCAGCAACTTGTTTTTTGAAAAGAACTTTGAGTGCAATTACAAATTTAGTCTCCTTCTCTCTCGCTAAATAGACATTTCCAAATTTTCCACGTCCTAATGGTCGGCCTATGTCAAAATTTACTAACGACCATGATTTTCTAGATTGTTGTTGCTGATTGTTTGAGGAAGAAGATCCAGGAGCGGCATTTGAAGAGGAATTTTGAGATTTTTGAGTAATAGGTTTTATGTTGAGAAGATTGGGATTTTTAATCGTATTATTATCAGTCACATTATTATTAATTGCTGTTGTTGATGATAAAATAGATTTCGATTGTTGCTGATGAGAATACATTTGTCTATGTTTTTGCTCGTTATACAAAGGGTTTTCTTTTCCATTTTGTTTAATTGCGCGACTATTCATTTTTTAATTAATTTCACACTATCAAAGGCACTATAAACTGATTAAAAACACTTAAAATAATTAAAAAATATGGAGACGACGAATAAAAATTCAGTTAAGAAAAACCGTTCAAATTAATTTTTTGACGAGGGGTATAGAACGTGTTTGAAAAAAAAACTCGTGCACGGTGTGCGAGATAAATATTTCAATTTGAGAAATATTCTATAGTATCATTTTACAATACGTTTATTGTATATAATTCAATTTATTTAGTCATTATTAAAATACAATAATAGAAATTAAAAGATGTCGTGGCTTTTTGGTGTGAAAAAACAACCAGTTCCTGAAATGGCTGGCGGAGAAAATAATAATGGCAATATACCGAGTGCTGGTCAAACTGCAGGCGATCAACAACTCACGAAAGCAGAAAAGAAAGCCATGGAAGCATATAGATTCGATTCTTCAGCATTAGAGAGAGCAGCAGAAGCAGCCAAAACTTTAGAGAGATCTCGTAAGTATTGCAAAATGATGTAACAAATCCAAGGATACGTGAAATTTTTCATGATTTCAATGTGATATGTATTTTAAGGAAACGCCAAAGAAGCACTTGAGCTCTCAAAATTACAAGAAGTAACTCGACAGCAGGAATATATGGTGAAAGTTAAAGAATATGAAGCTGCTATGGAACAAGCTAAAGTTGATCAGAAACGAATTGATCATGAGGAGAGAAGAAAAACACTGGCAGAAGAAACAAAACAACAAGCACAACGTGCACAATATCAAGATCAACTGGCGAGAAAACGATATGAAGACCAGCTAGTACAACAACAAAAGGCCAACGATGATAATCTTCGTAAACAAGAAGAATCTGTTGCAAAGCAGGAAGCAATGAGACGTGCCACAATCGAACATGAAATGGAGCTTAGAGAGAAAAATAAATTAAAACTTCTTGAAGCAGAAATGAGAGCAAAGGCTAAGGTCGATCGAGAAAATAGAGATTTGAATCTCGAGCAAATTCGATTAAAAGCTCAAGAGAGTCGTATTACAGTTTTAGAAGGAATTAAAACAGCTGGATCAGTCATCGGTGCGGGTGCTGAAGCTTTACTGACAGATTGGACAAAAGTTATGACAGCAGCTGGTGGACTCTCATTATTAGCTCTTGGAGTGTATACAGCAAAAGGAGCAACTGGTGTTACAGCCCGATATGTAGAAGCAAGAATAGGAAAACCTTCACTCATCAATGAAACTTCTCGCTTCTCAATCTTAGAGGCTTTCAAACATCCGATTCAGACAGTTAAAAAATTCCAACGTAAGCCTCTCGATGCACTTCAAGGTGTAGTTTTGAAACCAAAATTAGAAGAAAGACTTCGCGATATTGCCATTGCAACGAAAAATACTAAACAAAATCAAGGACTTTATAGGAATATTCTTATGCATGGTCCACCAGGAACAGGTAGCTTTAATAAAATAATTTTAAAAAACTCAATTGATTCTTTTTTATTATCTAAATACAGGTAAAACAATGTTTGTAAAGAAATTAGCTCAACACTCTGGAATGGACTATGCAATAATGACTGGAGGTGATGTGTTACCGATTGGTCGCGAAGCTGTCACTGAAATTCATAAAGTTTTCGATTGGGCGACAACTTCAAGGAGAGGTCTTTTATTGTAAGTAGCAATAATTTTCTATTCGGTAATATATGGTTATGAAGAAATCAATTACAGATTTATTGATGAGGCCGATGCGTTTCTAAGGAAAAGAAGTTCAGAAAAGATTTCTGAAGATTTAAGAGCAGCTCTTAATGCATTTTTATATCGTACTGGAGAACAGAATCCTAAATTCATGCTTGTTCTAGCTAGTAATACACCTGAACAATTCGATTATGCAATTAATGATCGTCTCGATGAGATGGTTGAATTTTCTTTGCCAGGCCCAGAAGAAAGAGAGAGATTAATGCGTCTATACTTTGACAAATATGTTCTTCAACCAGCTGCTGAGGGTAAAAAGCGTTTCAAAGTAGAACAATGGGATTATGGTGCAGTGTGCTCAAAAATGGCTAAAATGTGCGAAGGCATGTCTGGACGTGAAATTTCAAAGTTGGGTGTTGCATGGCAAGCAGCAGTTTATGCATCTGAAAATGGAGTTTTGACTGAAAAAATGGTTCTCGATAGATGTGAATCAGCTGTTTATCAACATAAGCAAAAGGTACTAATCTTTATTGTAGTTTATTAATTTTATTTAATTGAAATTGTATATTTTTTTATTTTTAAATTCAGATGGCCTGGTTGTCAGAGCAGGAAAAATTAGATCACAAAACAATTAGTTCTACAACTGGCGGTAAATACTAAACAATTAAATCAACTTTAACTTTTTAAGATTATAGTTATAAAATAATATTAAAATATACAAAGAGAAAGAAACAACATTCAATGTTTGAAATCAAACAAATTTTTAAAGATTGTGATTATTTTTTTAAAAAAAAGTTATTGAGAATTGAATGATTTCTTAAGGATAAGAGAGAAAACAACATTTTAATCACAATTTCGATTACGTGGTTGATTCTTTATGTTGTTTTTCCTCTAACAAATGTTCCTTACTCTTTACATATTCATCAATACAGATTGATCACTGACATTTATATTAAATTTCTTGAAACGATCAATCAATTGTATTGATGCGTGCGTACTATTTATCAAGGAACATAAAAAGTCTTCGTTTAAGTTTATATCTTAAGCTACCTATCTAGGGAAATAGTTTTTAAAATTTTTTGTTTATATCTAACAGTGGGTACCTTGTTATAATAAAGTTATCCGTTGATTGCTAAATCAGAATAAAAAAAATTCTTTGGTTGTCTAATCTTGCAGCAACACTCAATACTAAAATTTTACCATACTTCACATTTTTCAATAGGGTTCATTTTTGAACCTTCAGCGCATTTAAAATCATTTGCGAATTCTCTAGAATTACTGAATGTGCCCAGCACACGAAATTGAGACAAAGCGTGGTTGTCGGTGAGAATTAATATTTTTTTGACCTCAGGTCGTTCAACACTGCACCAAGTTTGAGCTGCACTCAACCAAAAAAGCTGTTCTGGAGTGTACGGCAAACCTGGTAGAGAAGGATCAATGACATCCATTTTCTTGATTGACGATTTATAAGCGCGATAAGCCAATTTAAGTCCTGCTGTGTCAGCAATATTTTCGCCCTGACTTGTGATGCCATTGATTTTCATATTTGTGGTTTTGTCAGTGAAATTACCATACTGCTCAATTATACACTTCTTCTTTTCCTTAAACGCCTCCGCTGTTTCAGGATTCCACCAATCTCTGAGGTTTCCTTCTTCATCGTAGAGCCTACCTAGGTCATCGAACGCATGTGTAATTTCATGTCCTATTACATAGCCAATTGATGCAAAATTCATAAAAAAAGGACGATCACTTGAATAAAAATGTCCTTGTAATATCGCAGCAATTATTTCTATTGTGTGAATAATAATATAATTAGTAATTAATAGTTATTTATAGAAGTTTATTAATTGACACTCACGAATGCTATTTGATTTTCCGTGATAATTTGCGTTTACATAAATCGATGTAGCATGATCAACCCAGTCATTTCTTTTTACTGGCTCATGAAAACGTGAGCAAATGTACTTTTTACTATGTAAATCAATTTCAATTGCAGATTCTAGAAAAACTTCTGAATTTAATGTTAGGTTTTTATAGAAATTCTCGATAATTGTATTATTTAATAATTCCGATGGATATGCAATGTTTGAATGCATATTGTTAAGCTTTTTTAAAGCTTCAGCTTTCGTTTCTTCATCCATCCATGTGTTTTGATATAAAAGCTTTTCAAATTCAGATGAAATTTCGGTCACAATATTGCTAATATCTTCTTTGATTCTTCTATCATAAAAATGCTCTCGTACATACATTGAACTAACAGCGACATTAAACATATTAGAGACACTTTTTATGCATTCAGTCCATCGAGAAGGTTTTGTTGATCTACCAGAAAAGCTTTTATAAAATTCGAATTCAAACTCACGCAAATCACTTGTGAGATATGAAATATAATCAGATAATTCACGCCAAATAATGTGATTTGCAATCGTTCTCTTATCAGTTTTATTTAACACGTCTTCTAGCTGATCATAATAACTTGGCGCTTGTAAAATTACATCATCATTTTTATTGAATGTCAACCCCGAAAAAAGTTTAGAGTTGATGTAAGGCAACCAATTTATGTATGGATATTTTGCTTCTAAAGCTCCAAACGTTGTTGGGTTGTAAAGTTTATTTGAATTTCTATGTTCTTCTTTTGGCATTGTAATCTGTTGCAAGGACAGAAAATTTTTTTTCATATATTATTATTTATAAGTTTTTAAAAAATGAACTTACATTAGCAAGAAACATTTCAAAAAGTATAACTTTAGCAAAATCTTGTTCGGCTTGTGTTTTATTAGCACCAAAATAAACACTAACATTAACCATATATTTATGATAAGCTTTTACAATGTTATCCTGAAAGCCATTCATAAGCATGTCTCGACTCAAACCTAAGTTAGCCTCCGATACCTATAGACGCATGAGTTTGCATAATAAATAATATTCAATAACATTTCATTCTTGTACTCACATAGACGACACGTCTTGATGTGTTTTTCATATCGTTATCAATGAAAAAATTGACATTATAACGGTGATAGTCAGTTTCATTCATCGATTTTTCATCCCATTCTCCGTTCTTCTGAAGCACTGGCCATTTTTCAGCAAGATTTAATTTCTTTTTAATATAATTCAAACTTGTTTTCTCGATTTTCTCTGTATCCATGCATTGCTTATACATTTGTTTAACCATTTTAAAAGGTCGAAGCTCATTTTTATGAATTTCACTATTGAGAAGTGTATGTAATTGCCCTAAAACTCTTCCCTCAATTATATTAATAGTATTTACACTTCCAGCATCATCAGGTATTATTGTATTTTTAATAAAACGACCACAAGCAAATTCATAAAAATCGTCGCATGGGTCAACTGAAAAATTCATTTTGGACAGAAAAACCGAAGCTGCGAAAAAAAATAATCATTAGTTGAGCAATTAAAAGGTGATTTAAAAATTGAAAGCAGAAAAAATCATTTTCATGCAAGAATAGCAAGTTGACATTGGCATAGAAAAATCAGTGAGAGGCAAATGCATTCAAGATTTATAGACAATTTTTTTATGCAATTTAAAATATTTTATCTCGATATCATTATGCAAGCATTATGTCGTTAATTATTATTGTACTTAAGTATTGAGACAATATATCGTGATTTAAAATGTAATTTACCTAAATATCTTCCTCCGATTCTGCTAAAAGTGTCTGAAGTTGTGACTGTTGATGCTGAAGCTAAATATGACAATAAGTAAAAAATTCTGTAAGCTCTTATGAATGCAGATTAAATAACATGATTTTTTAGCTTACGCATATTCTCAACTTGTAATTTGTAATAAAACACTCCAGCGGTCAGTAAACCAATAATTGTAATGCAAAACATTAAAGTCAGCCATAAAGCTTTCTCAACGATTCCTCGTCTTAATCTATGAAAAATTGATTTATTCCATATCGTAAGCTTAAAATGCATAATTATGTTTCGCTATCTAGTCATTTGAATCATGTGCCGGCTTTTGATGTTTGTCAATTTTTTTTTATTATTTTTGTCTGAACACTTTGAAATCAACTGAACAATACGACAATTGAAGCGTGAAAATAGTCACACATACTTTTTGACCTACCAAATTTTCCTGCATTTACTAACTGACCACAACTTTTTTTTCTCTTTTATTTGATTGGCTATAATTGAATATGTGTGTGCAGAGAGAATATGAATACACACAGTCACTGTTTACCTCCAAAGCATTCATGGTCAAATATGACAATAGATTCTTCTTTTTTAATATAAACTTTTCATAATTGTTAACAATTTCAAGTGTTCGGCAAAAAACAAGTTAATTGTATCAATTAATTTGCCGATTGATTTGCAAATAAAGCACTTTAACGGTGAATAATTCATTTATTAATAAATTATTAATGATGTTCATACTAAAGTTTTTATACTTGGTCGAATTATGCAATTTTTCAAGTGTAGCCGCACTATAAAAATACTTTTGTCAATAGACACTTATTTCCGATGCAATTAAGTTTTGATTTTTATGATCAAGAATTTTTTTTGACAGTTGAATTTTTATTTGCATTGACACGTGAGACTGTTTATAATAAAATTTTTGATATAGACCATTAGCATTCTTCCTTGAAAATTATTACATTCATATTTGCTTAAAAAAGATTGAGGAAATGATTTCATTTAGATATGAGATAAAGTGATATATTATACACTTTATTCTTAAAGATTCTTTTTTAGATCATTTCATTGTCATTCATCCTTGCATTTAATTTGAAAATGAAGCTGAGTGAAAAGCAAAATATTATGCGTACATTAAGATTTATTGAAGAATTATGATGATTTCAGTAAAAGCAAGGTTTTTTAGATACAAAAAATTATAGAAGCAATACAGATGATCTTTTTTTTAAAAAAAAACAACGAATGACGTTCATTGGGAAGTTTTGAAAGGGAATAAAGAACAAATTAAATGAAATTTAATTTTTCTTTAACTCTTGTAAAATCGTGATGACTTTCATAATCACTTTGAAGATCAATTGAGCATTGTTGTTTTTAGAAAGAAACATTAAAGTCCTGCTGTGTGTGCTAATCTGTCAAAATTATTACTTCTTCATTGACGAATCAATTACTGATTGAAATAACTATTTTAAAAATTTCCATTATTGAAAAATTCCATTAAAATCACTATGGGACCAAAATGGAAAGGCTCGGATAAATATAATTTTATTGATTAATTTAATGTAAAAATAATTAGAAATGATATTAAAGTTTTATATGAAAATATTGAATATGACTTCGTAAGACACCGTCAAACAGCTTTTGAATCTCCTCATCCAACTATTTTTTAAATGATCGCAAATTTCATATTTTTTAATGAATATTTTGAGTTTTGTATCCAAAAAAGCGTGACAGTATCGATAAAAATATCAAGTGTTTTAAATAATAGACTTTATTGGACTGTTGTTGTAAGGAAAGGCATAAGTATTATATACTGTTAAAGCTTATAATGTTAAGATCTTTAAACAAGCTTTCTAACGAAATTTTAGTCACATTTCTTAAAATTACTTTTTCAAGACTTTTGGGTATTTAAATGTCAAAATTTGTCCAAGTGCATGTTTTTAGACCGTCTAAAAAATCAGAATTTTGTGAAACTATTTAATTTCTCATGTTCTTCTAATTACTTTACATTAAACTAAACAACACAATTATTTTTACTCTAACTTTCGCATTTTAGTCCCATAATGCAAATCTAGAATCATCTTAAATTACCTTTTTTTTATCTAAACCATTCTCATTATTATTATGAAAAACAAACAATTTTGGATAACATTGACAAATTCAATATTTTTTCTATGAATTCCTCACAACTTTCTATGAAGTACTATTATTTATCACGAGTAGGTGGATGTTATAAAGAATGCACATTGTCAAAAATTGTTCAAATATTGATGAGCGGTAATTGTTGCTAAACAATAGTAAGAGTGAATCATCTCATAAAGAATTTTTTGACTGATATTTTTCAAAAAAAATTGATACATCATAATATACCATAACACTTGTTTCTATTTTTTTTAAACCAACTAAAATTGATTTATATAACTCAGTCAATTAAAAAAATTATTTACGAAAAAAATCACTGCACATGATTAACAAATGACTAGCAAAATTTAATAAAAAAATTGACTTTACTTCAATAAATCTGGATGTCCAGAATCTATAACTTTAGATTGTTTTAAAATCATTTCTTGTTGTTTTTCACTTTTTGCTCCTTTGAAAGCTCTCTCTCTTTCCTTTTTTCTATCTCACGATATTTCACACTCCAAAGTAAAACTTGAACTGACTCAAACAGCGCAAAGCACATTTATAATATACTAATGCTGTTACGTACATATACGCGCTTGTGAGAGAGAATGCGAAAAAATTGTTTGTGTTGTCGTTCTACTGAGATTATTGCAAATTTTCTCTGCCTCGCTCAATTGACTGATTATCGCAGATCAAATAAAATTTTATGCAGATCTATTTCATTATATAGTAATGCAAAGAAAAGCTTTTGATTATGAATAAAATTATGAAAATTAGATACTTAAATTTTAATTGATCGTAATAGATTTCAATGCTATGAAGATAGCAAAAATAAAATTTACACACACATGTGATAGGTATGAAGTTTAAATTGCAATTCGTGAAATGAATTTCAATTGATCTACCGAAAAAAATGAATCGCAAAAATTCAGGCAAGAGAAAAAGTGTCAAATATGAGGGAACGAAAATGTTTAAAAATTAAATTGTTCAGTATTTTTGTATATTTCCCTCTGAAATATCTCGTATTTTGTCTTAAAATTAAATAAGTTATGATCAGAGAGATGGTAAAAAGAGGTAGGTATGATTTATTCTTGTTTCCCGAGAATTTTTAAATGATGAAAGAATATTTATAAGATAGGTATATAGGATACAATTGAATAAAATAAAAAAAAATGTTTGGGAATTTTAACTGATTTTAGTTCCTCAACATGATCGATATCATCTTTAGGAAAAAGTTACATTACACATAGTGACTAAAACGTAAGTTAAGAAAGAAGAAGTGTGATACAAAGGTTAGTATGGTTTTAGTGATGAGTAATGTGTGGAGTTTCTTTTAGAATAAAATTATTTTTAATTTTTTTATTGCAGCATCATGATGATTGATTTGTAAAGAATTGATTTTTCAAGAAACTACATATTAAATATTTGTGTCTTCAAGTGTTTTAGTGCTTAACACTTTTTTTAAATTTTGTATTTAATACTAAGTTTAAATTGTTAATTTTTTATTGCTTGAAATTTGTGATTGTCTTTTTAAAGTTTGAATGTGTTGAAAAATTATTTTTGTCGATTACTTACCAACTCTGATTTTTTGTGATCAGATTTTTAACAAAGTAGTACCATCATTATTTATAAAATGTATCATTTACGCTTTCTGAAGAAATCTCAAAATATGTAAAAGCTCATATAAGAGCTTTTTTTCTACCTATGAATATACTATATGATTTAAACAAATTATATTCTTTATTCCTCTTTGAGGTTCATGTTATTAGTCATCCTGTATGTTTCAGTTGTTTATTTTACCAAAAGTACTATTAAGTTTATACATTAAATACTGATTTTTATATTAAGATTTAATATAATTAAATATTTCGATTTCACATTTCTTAAATTCTTCAACCATATCTTGTTGGTTTAAATTTCCATTAATAATCAACACTTTTGCTGGTAAGATATTGGCTCTCTGCACAAAGATTTCTTCATGCAGCTTATGAATTTCTGTCAAATATTCGAGTGTTACATCTGATTCTTCTTTCCTTGAACGTTCTTGTATTCGTCTATACGCAACATGCGGATCAGTTTGAATGTAAATGAAGAGATTATTTGGAATTTTATGATATTCGTCGATGTAATCATACCATTCTTGCAAGACATAATAATTCCCTTCATGTATAAGATTCAAATTCTTCTGAGCTTCTACAAATACGTGTCTTGCAGTAAAAAGTGATCTTTCCATTATTTTGATGGGTTTATTTGAATCTTGAAGATGCTGCCTCAACCTTGTTAAAGTTGCATAACTTTGGAATGGAAATTGAAAATACTCTGGATTTTTGTATTTCAATTCCAGCAAATTGTATCCCTTTCATAAAAGATAATACAATAAATAAATAGTTCATATATTTAAAATAAATTTAAATTACATGAAAATTTGTCCATTTTTCAATGTCTTCTTGCAGAACAAGAACTTCATTAAATTTTTTGAAGTAATCAAGTAGTGCTGACTTGCCACTGGCAGTATTACCTTCAATGAATACTGTTTTTTTCAATCCCGTCATCTAAATTTTTAAATTGTTCCAATTTATCAAAACTTTTTCTGGCGGTAAAAATTTTTGTATTGATTCAAAGGCAAGTATGTATTCAAAGAATTTAAATATTTTCCGTTATTTTTTGTTTATTTTTCTTATCCACATTATTGATAAAAAATTTCAATGTTTTTACATTATTGTGAAATATTTAGTTGATTTAAATCTATTTTTTTTTAATTTATTCATTAACTCTAAAAATATTAAGTAATGATATTGAAATTTTGATTTTTATTCATATTGAATTTAGATAGATTTCAAAAAGTGCCACAACTTTATTGGAAATGTCTAAAATTAATACACTAGTTGATAGGTGTTTGTTTGTTTAGTAAACGATTATTATGAATGAAAATATTCGTTTTATATTACCAAAAAAATAAGAAAATCACACAGAAAAACATTTGTAAATAAGCAATAAATGCTGACTAAATCTATAGTATAAAGTATAGTAAAGCATAAAAAGTTGACATTAGCACTTTTGTATTTCAATACAAGTCTCGCTCACGTTTACTAGGCGATGCAGTAATACCCATTTGATGATTCGTGTTTTCAATTACAATTGGTCGTAATATACTGGACTCTGATCGAATATATTCAGCTCCAATTCCATCTAAATCTAAATCAGCATCAAGTACCAAGACTTGTGCTGGTCGATAAAATTTGCCATGAATAAGCCAATTTTCATGGAGTTCATGCAAATCCTTCAAATATTGAAATGAAACACCACTTTCTTCGATTCTCCCACGCTTTTTCATACGCTCATAAACAACTTCGGGACTTGTTCTTAAATAAACAATGAGATCGCATTGAATTTGGTGATGTTCGTGAATAAAGTTGTACCACTCTTGAAGTACGTGATACATTCCTTCTTGGAGAATTCCACTTGCAAGCATTTTCTCAACGAAACAGTAACGAGCACTGTACATTGATCGTTCCATTAGCTTAACAGGCTTGTCAGTTACTTTAATGTGGTTTTTAAGCATAGTCAATGTTACATAGTTTTGAAAAGTCATAGCCCATTTCTCTGGATTTTTATACATCAAATCAAAGAGATTTACTCCCTGTTTATGAATAAAATCTCATTAAATGAAGAAGAAAACATATTGTTTGTGAATGACTCACATTTAGGTTGCGCCATTGCTCAACTGGCTCGGTCATTAAGCAGACATTCTGGAATTGGCTAAAGTGATTGAGGAAAGTCGTCTTGCCACTTCCAATATTGCCCTCGACAAAAACAGTGAATGGAGCCTTTTTATTTGTTGAGAATGAAGCCATTCTGATTGTGAAATTGTTAATTAATTTTGTTGAAACCAAGCGTCCTGTTAAAAATTTGATAATATGTGCGTTAAATTAATTTAACTTGAATGAATTTTTCCTTTCTTTTTAGTTCTTTAGCTATCTTAAAGTTATAAATTATTCTAAAATATATTTTAACTGGTCAAATTAAACTTTAATGAATTTTTCGCCACAGAAAAATTAAAATAAGGTCAGAATTAAATGAACGCGGGAAATAATATTTTTTCCCGCCGGAAAATTTTAAAATTTTTAAAGTCAAACAGAAAGTTTTTCAGCCTGCCCTGCTGCTTTCGATGTAAATAATTTCACAATATTTTAAATCTTCAAACTTTAACTTAAGTCCATAAATAATTTAATTCAACTTACTCAATGCATGATTAAATATCGCCATAGCTTTTGAATACAACTCTTTTGATGCCTCATGAGTTTGCTGTTCCTATTGAAAAAGAACAAAAAATGATACATGTACTTCTTTTAAAGAAATCTTTGTTTACTAAATTAAAGGGGAACACAGCTTCAACAAAAAAGAAGAAGATGTTTTTAAAAAAGCACATTGCCTCAAGATAAACAATAACACGAGTTCAAAAAAGAAATTTAAGAAAAATTCAAAATGTCTAAATTGCTGTCACTTTATAAACTATGTCCAATCAACAACGACATCCTCGGAGTATCGGCTGATGCAGAACGTTCATCAGTCATTTGTACATTAGGAAAGAAAATTGTTTATTTAATTGAAGTAAGTTGTAATTAAAATCTTTGACATTAATATTCAAACTATAATATTTGCTCATTCTCCAGCTATCAACACAGAAAAATATCAAATCATGGAGTTCACTTGATAATTTTACATCGAAAGTAATATATGATTTCAAGAGAAAGCAATATGTCGGTGTTTTTTCAAATACACACATGAGATTTTGGGATATAAATACAGAAGATATTAATAAAGTCAAAAAGATCAAGTTTCATAAACCAATTCACGAAATAGTCAATGTATCTGATGAGAAAATACTTGTCGTATATACAGATGGAACAACTGAGTCATTAGATAAAGCACTAGAATCCAGAAAAACTGAGAAACATAAACTTGAAAGTGTAAAAAGCGATAATTTCTCTATAGAGAATACACAATTAGGAAATGAGATATTCAGCTATGTCAAGAAAGTGAATAAGGAAAGAATCTTTTGTTTCACAAAATTAGATGATGTACTTCAGCAAACGCAAAAATGTAATGAAATTAAATTAAATCGGCCTGGCTCGAATGTACGACTAATGGGTCATACCGCAATGTATTCAAATGATGGTTCTACCTCTTTAATCACTATTTGGTCTGACAAGAGAATGTTTAAGCTCAAACTTAACATCCACGAAAACAATCAATCGATTGGCACTCTTCACACAATAATTGAAACAATTAATGTTTCTAATGATATTGCAGTACAAGGAGTAAGTGAGAACTGTATAGCCATCTACGCAAATGATCAGAATGAAGATGGTTCAAGCATTATTCTTTACAATATCAAATATAAGATTGTACAATCCAAACTTTCATTCAAAGTCTATCTTTCGAATTTCAAGTTATGGTCTGTGTATGAGAATTTGTATTTAGCAATGGCACAAAATTTATCGGTAATACCTTTCATTGTGACGACTGATAAGATGAGTTCCATGATTGGCTCACAAGTAGACACTTTGGATAATGTGGTTGAAAAAGAAATGATAAATGAAGATGCACTATTTGAGGATGCTCTTAGTTTCGATGAAAATCAAGATGAAGTTAAAGGAATGGAGTTTATACCTAATGAAATTTTCTTGAAAAGGAATAGAAAGAAACTTTTATCAGGAGCCAAACCTATTGCAGATAGTGATGACATACAAGATTCTTTAGATAAAATTTATCGTGGTGATGTGCTTGTTGATGTACAAAAATATGATTGCAATTCTTCAGACGCAGCAGCTCTAAAAATTTTAAACAATATTGATGAACCGTTTCCTTTGATATCTGAAAATTTTGAATTTTATTGCATGAATTTAGAGCGTCATGGATGTAGTGAAATAGAAATCACAAACAAAATTGTTCCGGTTCTATTAAAAGCAAATCGAACTGAAGATATTGCCATTCTTTTGAAGCGCTTCAATCATGTTTCTGAAAGAATGCTTGTTCAGATTATAAAGTATCTACTAAACAGTCCGCAAGCAACAATTTCAGATGACAACAAAAAAGTCAATGAAAATATAATTTCAGAGCCATCGAGTAATTTAACATTAACTGGAAAAAATAAGAAATATAAAAACAAAAATCTCTTCCTTAGTGCGGATAAAGAAGAATATTGTGACGTCCTATCAATTGCGCTTTGCTGTGCATTTGATTCAACTACAATTTTAAAATATTTGAGTACCGACATTACACTTAATGAAATGATTCAACTAATGGATTATTTATATAAAATACTGACAACAAATGTTCTCGACGATCTTTACGATATGAAAGGAAATCTTGTTGAAGGCGATGATTTTGATTTGGATACTAAACTTTTCGAGTGGTTTAGACTGCTACTCGACTCTCATTATCAGCAAATTATTTTGAGTAAGGACAATGAATTGAAGGAAAAGTTCAATACATGGTTGCAATTGATTGATGACCATGTTGAAATTTTAACACAAATGAAGGACATGAGATATACATTGGTTAAAATTGCTACCAATAAGCGCATTGATTTTTCACGAAAATGTAATCGTTGGTATTCAATAGAAAAATTAGAATTATATTAAAAGAAAACTTGAACTTGAAATAAATATTCTTCTAGTTACTATTTAAATGATACGATTCTTTTGCAAAAATATTTTTTAAATTTTGAAGTGATATTCTTGTATCATCTGCACCTAGATTTGAATTTTTATAACAAATCAAAATTGCAAATAATAACGGTCACCGGGAGTTGATAAGTGAAAATCGTATACGAAATTTTTGAAACGCACTTGTAAATAAGACTATAGGAATTTTCCTGTTCATTTTTATTTGTAATTTGTTGAAGAGAGGAACAAATAATAGTTTATTTAATTTAAGATATTATATTGTAAAGCGGTAAGTTTTTAAGTAATTGATTGAGTAATTTTTAAAATTTATTTAACTAAATGTTAATACAGCCGTTAAATAAATATCTCGCATGTATCAAATTTCTTTTTCATAACATTTCTTCGAATATTCAAGAAGAACTGATTTACGTTTTATTTTAGATGTCTCAAATTATAAAAATTTTACGCTGTAATCAGTTGTTGATTAAAAATATTCGTTTAAATGCAAGAACTTTTTGCAATCCATCACACAAACCTCAAGCAGCATCTTCAGCTGAAGCTGAAAAACCGATTACAGATAATAAAAAAGTCAATGATTGGGAGAAAAAATTGCTTGTATGGATGAAAAAGTATGAAAATGTTGATGCAATTCCGAACTTTGTAACGCAAGAAGTTGTTGACAGAGCAAGACAAGAATTTCGTATGCGAATTTTTTGGGCAACAATTGCTTTTACAGTGGCTACTATGGTTGTTTTTGTTTATAGTGGAAAAATGTTGGCATCGCAAGCCGATTTGATTAAAATAAATCAAGATTGGCATCGTGCTTATGAAAAGTCTCACAAAGACGAAAACACTGATATTCCAAAAAAATAAATCTCTACCTTTACACACCTATAAAGTGTATTAGAAGATCTTTTAGTCACATATGATCATATGTTTATTATGTTATTAATGAATTACTGAAAAAAACTGTTAGTAGTAAGTACATAATTTCTTAATTAAATCAATATATATTAAAAACGAATAAAATTTACTTGTTACATCTTTTTAAAAGACTTCAAATGAGCAAAAATTATTGAAAATTTCATTTAAAAGTGAAAGTAACAATTGTCATTAAATAAAAAGCAAGAGAATATTTTAAAGAAAAAGAAGTTTTAGAATAAATGTGATCCTATAATAAATTTGTTTGAGTGAAATTCGTGCACAATCGGCTTTTTTCTCTATCGCTATAATAAATTTAATTTTCTGGTCATTTAAGGCATAAATTCAGTGTGAGAGGAGTTCTGAAAAAATCATAAAATTCATTTAGTGCCTGAAATTATTCGTTTGTAATCTCATTACTAAATTATTAAACATTTTGTGCGTAAAAAAGGTAAAATATTTTAAGAAAATCATACTTGAATATTTTGAATTAATAAAAATTAAATTTTAAAACTAATGAAAATGATTTAAGACAAGAATTCTAACATTGGATATCACTTGACTTATTAATTTATTAAGTTAATATGTTCAAATACTTTATTTTCATTTTATTATAAAATACACTTTGTTTTTCATAATAAAGGGGTTTTGAATACTGTTTGTTCAGTCTCATCAAAACGCAATTACTCTATTTCAGAATTATGGCACAAATGTTAAAATTGTCACGTTACAGTCAGTTATTAAGCACTTTGCGAACAAATGCTAGGAATTTTTGTAATCAACCAAAACAGCAGCCAACAACAACAGCTGCAACAGATAACTCTAATCCAATATCGAAGGGAACACATAAAGTAGATAATTTTGAGAAGAAATTGCTCGTATGGACAGGAAAGTACAAAAACGTTGATGAAATACCTGGCTATGTCTCGCAAGAATCTGTTGATCGAGCACGTAACAAGTTTCGAATTCGTGTGGCAAATATAATGATGTTGTTGACACTTATCGGATGTGCTATTATGATAATAAGCGGTAGAAATGCTGCTGAACGTGGAGACTCTGTCCTTAAATCAAATCAAGAATGGCATCGTGAATATAATGAGAAAGCGCAAAAAGAAGCCCTAGAAGCTCAAGCAGCACAGAAAAAACACTAAATACTACATAGCCACACCAGAATGTTTGTTTTGTTTTAGAGAGAAAAATATTTAAAAAGTCAAGCAAAATATTGTTTCTTTTATCATGAATACATTTTATTTAGGGTTCGGAATTATGCAGATAAGAAGAAAATGAATCCATACAAAAATGAATAAGAAGAAGAAAATTATGCGCATACTTCTTCTTCTTATCTGCATAATTCCGAACCCTAATTTTATTTAAAGTTTTAATTTGCAAAAAAAGAAAGTGAGAATTTTTTATTTGTTATAAATCAAAAACATAAGATCTTCCACATAATTTTAGAGGGCAGACAGAGCAACTCAAAAATTTTAGATATAA
>JACWBX010001135.1:27010-57781 GCA_014622435.1 Polypedilum pembai
CATAGCCACACCAGAATGTTTGTTTTGTTTTAGAGAGAAAAATATTTAAAAAGTCAAGCAAAATATTGTTTCTTTTATCATGAATACATTTTATTTAAAGTTTTAATTTGCAAAAAAAGAAAGTGAGAATTTTTTATTTGTTATAAATCAAAAACATAAGATCTTCCACATAATTTTAGAGGGCAGACAGAGCAACTCAAAAATTTTAGATATAACATATTTACAAAAAAATTTAAATTTCCAATTGAAATATCTTTTTTATAAAAAAACTGCACTCTTTCTATTCTATTATATCGTATTTCAAAAATAATACTTTTTTTCAAGTTAACCGAAAAGTGCATTTTAAGAAAATTTAGGTAGATTGGTATCCATAATTATTTTATGAAGGTAGATAGTTAGGGTATTGAATTTCGAATATCGAGAAAAGAAAAATGGTCTTTTTTGAATTTTGGAGAATTACTGATGATGTAATTTACATTGATGTTGGCGAAAATATATTCATTTCTCTGTAGGGATGAGGTTTTGGTGTCATTTGACGATTACCAGCTTGTTGTTGAGGTTTTTGATCTGCTTTTTTTGAGAATTCGTCGCCGCTTGGGAGAGATGCATCTGCTTTTGTCTTGATGTCTCCTCCTGTTTCATATTTTTGCACGAGAGTAGATTGAATTTCAGATGGATTCTTTACAGCTGTTATTCCAAAGAGGCTTGTGAGGAAAGAAAAACTGGATTCTTTACGATCATCAGTTTTTGCGATCGTAAAATATGGATTGTGAGTAATTTGTGGGGCTTGATTTTTACGCTCCATTTTCGGAGAAGTTGGCAATGATTTTGAATCGCGTCGATTTCCGTACTTGTTACGATAAAAATTCATACGAGCTGTCTCGTTCATCAATGATAATTCTGCATCGAAGTCATCTTCGGTGGAATCAAAGCTTGTTGTGTTACTATTGCTGCTTTTAGGACCTTCTTTTTTGGTCATTAACTGCTCACAAACTTTAAGTAAATTTTTAGAGCAGACGGCAGATTTAAAGTCGTCGTCTGTTCCTAAAGATTTGTTTGATTTGATTTTTATTTCTGAATTCTCGAGATAACTTCTGCAGCGGTCTTCCAATTGGTTTGATTTTGGCACAACAAATGTTTCTTTCTTAACAATTTTTGTGACAGTTGTGACTGTGGTGGTAGTATTTTTAGAATCTTCGTTCTTAGTAAGTTCTTTTATTTGAGTCGGATAACGATTAAACCAATTATCAGAAGGCGGCGAAAAAGCAGTCATATCCTGAAAGCTGCAAGTGAATATTATCACAATAAAATAGCAATGATAAAAAAATTTAATTTTTTTAAAATGATAAGATTAACACATGTCTCCATTTTAAAAAGAAAGCTCACGAATCAATTTGTTTTTTTTTGTTGGCGTTTTTAACTTACGCGTCATTATGTGAATCTCGAGCAAAAGGTATTATATGCTGACCAGACAAAGATCTGTTATCAGTATCCATTTTGGAATATTAACTTTAATTTTTATGATGACAATTTCTATGAGAACAAATTTATAATGTCAACAAAAGAAATTTTCCATCATACACAAAAGATTTTACTTTAATTTTAAGCGTTTTTCGACGCTATTTCTAAATAAATCGCTTACCTGCTAATTTGTTATATTTTCGGGATCATAATAAATAATTTCTGACTTGAATTTGAAGACAATACAAACGAAAAACAAACTTTTTTATAGATAATGACGAGTTTCACACTCAAAAAGTGATGAAACAATGAAAATCAGGTGCCTGTATAAGTTATGTCACATTTTTAAGGGGACGCTTACTCGCTTAATAAATATTTTAAATTTGTTTTAAGCTTAATTTAAATTTAATACAATAATTATGATTTCATTGTATTAACATTTAAATAATTCATTAAATTAATAGATTTTTTGTATTTAAATAAAAATAATTTTATTCATGTTTTTACTAATGAATCATCAATCAATGATGTTACGTTTTTTTCTTGCTATGTTTTGAAGTTTTAAGGAATGTGCATCAGAGAATCAAGATTGAAAAATGTCTCAAAAAAAAATCGTTTTAGATCTATATAAAAAGCTTAATAAAATAGCAAAAGAGGTGTTTGGAGATGATATTAAAGCATTGAGAGAAGCACAAGTAAAAATCCGAACAGAATTTAGAAAAAATTTAAGTTTAGAGAGCGAACAAGAAATAGACAAAAAGATAAAGGTAGGAAAAACAAAATAATCCTACGCATGCATTGTATACAAAATTCTGGCTTTTATCCAAAATACTTATTTATTATGAATTATATTTTTCAGATTGGAGAGGATGTTGGAAAAATTTTGCAAACACAAGTCATTCAAATGATTAAAAAGCCAGAGGCAAATAGTTATGAAGTTAAATTGCGAGAATCAACTATTAAATTAGATAATGTCATATTCAAAGAAGATGCAATTTTACCTCCACCACGATCAAAAAAATGCAAAGATCCACCGAGTTAGAAATGTAATAAAATATTATAGGATGTAAAATAAAAGTGAAAATGTTTCATAGTTTCATCAAGTAATTTCATTAATATTTATTAAACCATTTTGAAATAAAAGAAAAGATTTAAAAAATGTTTCGACACAATGGACAAGTTGATCCATTTGATGATGTAAACCAACGGTAAAGACAGGATGCTGAAATTAAAAATTGAAAATTAAAAAAAACAGTCAAAGAAAAAATATCAGATGAGTCCTTACAGTGGAATTTTTTCTTGCATGTCTTGCAAGCTAATCGCGGTAACTGCAAATTTTCTTGATGTAAAACTGAATAGCACACATAACACTCTTCAACACCCTCAAATTTCCTATCAAGATTTCGTTTCCAGATGTGAATTCCATCATAAAGTCTTCCGTTTTGGTGAGTTAAGTAAATTGACAATTGTTTGACAATCTCTCGCGCTTGAAATTTACCTCCAATATGCTTCTTACATTCAACTTTGATAGCTCCGAGTGGATAATTTGGTGGCAAGCTCACCAAAAGTTCCATTTTTACTTCTTCCAATGAATAAACGGCTATTATTTCTCTAACTTGAGTCAAAACTTTGATTTGCATGCTATTCCTGCCATCACGATCTTTTTTATTAGTCAACGTTGTAAAATCCTCTTGACACAGTATTGGTGAAACATAATTGGTTGTTAATTTATCAATTGTGTGAGCTTGACGAGTACTTGATCTATGCCACCATTTTCGAACGATTGCTGGAATTTGTCGCAAGGATTCTATATACAAAAATGATGAATATCTTTCCATATCAATGTTGCGTTCTGAAAAAAAATTGAATAAAAAACTAAGTAAGCATGTGATAGAGCATATTTTTTAAAATTATAAATCTTTGGCTGACTCATACAATAAATTATTTAAATTCGAAAATGTCAGAAATATTGCAATTAAATTTACAAACAACACTACAAAAAGGAAAAAGAATAAACTTAGATCGTTGTCAAAAAGAGACGGAAATCTTAAAGTTTGCTAAATTTAAATCAAATGGCGTTAGAGAAGAAAAAAACACCTATATTTGCAAAATTTTGTATCCACGTGAAGCTGTTTATCCCAAATGTAATCACATGAATTACACCATACTCAATCGAACAGACTTTACACCGGAAGAATATATAAACTTTTTGTCAAAACCAAAAGAAGTAAATATTTAGATTTTAGTATTCCTAAACTTTCATTTCAATCTATTTATCTTTAAAAATATAGCATTGTCAAAAATCACTCCCGAAATTAGTAGCAAAAAAGTTACTACCATGCACAGCTCACATCAACACGTTAGCACAACCTAAGAAAAGCAGAGTTTTGGAGACACTTTCAAATCATCATCATCATTTTGAGTTTAAGCAAGTGGAAGTACTATTGAATTACATTCAATCTATTGAAAATCAAACACCTGAACAGACACTCCAAACGATTAAACAAAGAATTCAAGATCGAAAGCGAAAAATCAAGTCACAAAAATGTCATATTAGGAAACTTAAGAAAAATATTGAGAAAAATATTAAACTCGAGGTTTTGTCTTTATATAAATTTAAAGATCTCAAGCTAAATGATTTGCTTGAAAAGAAAGACATGAAGCTGAAGACAAAAGAGAAATTAATTCTTACACGTTTGTGTCAAATGACTGGCTATAAAGTACCAAATGAAAAATCTAAGAACTTTCTTGATAAAGCTTATTTAGAATTAGCGAGAAAATTTGCTTTACAAATTCAATCTATGCAAAAAATTTCAACAGAAAGTGATTGCGAAAAGAAGTTCAAGAACGTTTGCTTTCCTATTCAAAGTTACTATCCTGAAGTTCTAGTAAAACAAATTGAAATGTCGTCATTATCTGAATCGAAAACATCAAGCAATAACTCTGTTACATCGCAAAATAACTCAATGAAAAAAGTTGAAAAAGAAGAAGAAGAAGAAAAAGAAGATAATGAGAAAATTCAAATTTTCAATAGTGAGGAATTATTAAAATTAAAAGATGAATACAATAATCTTGATGAAAGAATGAGAGAAGAAGCAAATAAAATTGAAGTGAAAAGAAAGACTCGAGCAGAAGAAAGAGCATCTGGAGCTACTCAGAGGAAAAAGTTCAGTAAGAAAGAAATAAACGACAAATCTGAGGATGAGGATGAGGATGGTAGTGGATATGGTGTTGATAAAAAGAAGAAAAATCGTGAAATACGTGAGAAAATTGGAGAGAACAAAACAACTGCAAATCAAAAGTGGGAAGTTGAATGGGAAGAACATAACTAACCTTGAATGTCACTCCATTTTAATGGTGAAAACATAGCATGTCCGGATTTAATTGAAATTTCAGGATTCTTCAAAATTTCTCGTGGCATCATTTTGAATAAAGATAGCAGAAATGTCTGTAAATGAAGAAAAATATCAATAGAAAACTTTAATTTTAATTTATTTTATCATACCTCTTCATATTTATTTAAAGTAATCCAATGTGCATAATAGGACCGTAAATCTGCTGGTGCTTCCGAACAAAAATGAAGAATGCAATGCCACAAAAGAAAATATGGCATAATAATTTCGCCAGGTATATGTAAATCGTTATCCATTTCATTTGGTTTGAAACTGGTTAATAAAAAGCAAAAAAAAATCTTAATTGGTTTGTTTAAAAAAATAATTTCTTCTAAACTCACCTAAAGTCTTCAATTAGTTCTTTTATTATCTCTTCATAGCTTTCTAAAGTATCTCGGAATGTCTCTAAAATGTGCCATTTGTTACTATCCATATCATCTTCATCGTCCTTGGTAGAATAACTCTCTTCACTGTTTCTCTCAATTAAAATTTGTTGATCAAGTTTAATTAGGCCTCGAGTCAACTGTCTAATAATGGTAGCAGCCGTAACACTTATTCCTCTATTTTTACAAGACAAATTTGCCAGAGCAAAGTCAATAAGATCATTGAGTGAAAACGTTTGGTCGATTTTTTGATTTGGTAATACGTAGCTAAAGTCAATATATTCTATGTGTGGACATAGCGCATCAACAAAAATTTCCTGATGCTTTGAATCGAAATCTGAAATAAAAAATTGAACTTTATTATGTCTGCGAAATAAATGTGTGTCGTAGTAAAATATTTTCTTCTTTTTTTAAATGATAGTGTTTATATAGTAAGCAAACATACGCGCGCAAAATAATGGGGGTGTTAGAGAAGAGAAAATTTCAAAAAAGAGAAAAAAAAGAGATGAAAAGGATGACGTTGTATAGGAAAAAGAGGTCAAAACATCTCTTTTTGCCCTCAATGATCGTGAAAATCATTTTTTCCTCGCGCTCTTTCTCTTTTAGCTCGCCATGAGAAAATTCTTTTTCATCTTCTAAAATTAGTATAAGTTTGGATTTCATCACGTTAAAATTTCATTATCGTGAAGCTTTAAGAAATTTTCATTATTTCAAAACGGAAAAGAAAAAAAAAGATAATCAATTCCAATGTCAATTGCATTGCATTACAGTTTTCGAAAGATCGATTATCAAACATTTTGTGAAGATAATGAAATACCAGAAGAATCTGTGGAGCAGGTTTATTTAAAAGTTTGCGATCTAATAAAGTTTCCGGAATGGCTTATGCGACTAAAAAATTTGACACATATAAATATATCATGCAATGCGATCGAGAGAGTTCCGAATGAAATTAATAGTTTAGAAAATTTAAATTATCTCGATTTATCTGACAATCAAATAATGGAACTTCCATCGACTTTTTTCGAGTTAACACAATTAAAATATCTTGATTTATCAGGAAATTTTTTGGATTGTATACCACCAGGTTAGATTAAAAGTGTAAAATTAATTTTTTTTATTATTCATTTCGCGTGTTGAGTGTGGTATAAAAATAAATTAATTCATTCTATCATTTCAGCCATAAAAAATTTAAACAATCTCGAATTGCTGAACTTTGATAGAAATTTTTTAATGTCCATTCCTGTTGAGCTTACAGAATGTAAAAATATCTTTCAACTTTCTTTTGATGATTGTGCGCGTCTATTTACAATACCAAAAAACATATTTACTATGCCAAAATTAGTGTCAGTTAGTTTTAGGGGCTGCAGTTTAATTACAATACCGTCAATAGTTCCATCGAACATATGCCACTTATCAATTTTAGGAAATCAAATACTCAATTGTGTTCCGGATGAAATTTTTATTAAATTCATTCCGTTTACATTAAGCGCATCTGACTTTTATATGATTGACAATGAATCATTAGAAGAATTGCATGAAGCAAGGTAAATATAAATATTTTAAAAAATTGAAGATTTTATTATTCAATTAATTTGTTTTATAGAACAAATTTCATAAAAAATAGCCCAGAAATTGAACATATTACGCTTAAAAATGGACATATTGTCAATATACCGCACGACTTTTTGAAAATTTTCCACGGACCTAGTTCAACAAACTCTATCGTATCTCTTAGAGAACTTTGCATGCGTAAAATAAAATCGCATCCCAATGATTTTACGGACATACATTGTCTTCCTTATAATCTTAAACAACTAATGCAACATCCCACTTCAATCTGTCAATGCAAGACATTAATTTTCTCTGAAGCTCATGCACTTTTCTTTCACTAGTAAGAATGAATGAATAATGTATTATAATAACACATTATGTAAAAATATTTTTAATTTTTTCTTTTAGCAAAATTCAACAAAATCCCTATTTATGCATTGCCAAATTTTTCTGTTCGTCTTATTGTCTAAAATTATTTTACGATGAAAATATAGAGAAAATAATGATTTTAACTTAAACGGAAAATGTGAGAATTTTTAATTTTGAGAGTAATACGTATTATGGTCAAAGCTCTTCAAACTTCAATTGTGAAATGTAAAGTAAAGCCACTTTAATACGTGAGCATTAATACTAATTTCTGCACTGATAACAAATGTAACCTACTGCTGTCACTTGACACTTATTTCTACTAGTATAAAAGAAAGCATTTAAAGATTACTTAAATCAGTTTCATCGTGAAACAACAAGAATTTACAAATATTTATAAAAAATGATTGCACTTAGAGTCATTTTACTGCTTATTGTTTTACATTTAGTAAATTCAAAAACAATTGATTCAAGTGAACGTAAGGTGGATAATAGAATAGTTGGAGGTCAGGATGCTGAGAAAGATTCAGCTCCATATCAAGTTTCACTTCAAATAAGATCACGCCACAATTGTGGAGGTGCAATCATTGACCCTCGTTTTATTTTGACAGCAGCACATTGTCTCTATGGGTAAATTATTGTTACATTAAATTTCAGATTTATCACTTTTGAAAAATATACAGAGTAATATAAATAAAGATTTTTAATATAAAATTAATAGAAGAATTGCAAGTGACTACACAGTTATGGTTGGAAGCAATAAATTGAGTGAAGGTTCAGAATACTATAAACCAGATAAATTGATCATTCATAGTCGTTATAATGAACCATTATATTATAATGATATAGGACTCGTACGATTAAAAGATGCAATTCAATTTACTAATAATGTCAAACCAATTGATTATGAATGGCGGGAAGTACCCGAAAATGCAAGTGTTCGTTTAACTGGATGGGGGCGATTGGGAGTAGTTAGTCCGGTTCCTGATAAACTACAGGAAATTGAATTGAAGCACATTAGCTATGAAGAGTGCAAAATGAGACACAATGATGATGAAAATGTAGACTATGGACATTTCTGTACATTTAATAAAATAGGTGAAGCAGCTTGTAATGGAGACTCGTAAGTTAACAGAAGTTGAATAAATTTAAATTTTGTTTCTAAAAAACATATTTTAGTGGATCACCGTTAACTTACAACGGAAAAGTTGTAGCTATTGTTAATTGGGGAGTGCCATGTGGCCGGTAAATATTTGAAAATAATTTCAAAATTATTTAAATCTTAAGTATTTTAATTTTAGGGGATATCCCGATGTTCATGCACGTGTTGCTTACTATCATGATTGGATTCGAACAAACATCAATTCAAATTAAAAATGTACTCACCTAAATTTTTGATGATGTGAATAAAGGATTTTATGAGCACCAAATTAACATCTTTTGCAAATACATTCTCCCATTCATCAATCACATTAGTTAGCATTTGAGTTGAGCTTTTCGTCTTTTCTAGAGTAATGAATTTTTGAAGTGATGCGTTGAGTTTGAAGATTGCAATTACAAAAGCTTTAACTTTTTCGTCAGTAAATTTTTGTGAACTCTTTGAGACTGAAAGTGTCCAGCTGCTAAGAGCGATACGAATAAAATCCCAGCGTTTAACATCAATTTCTGAAGGAAAAAGCTTCAAACAGTCACTAATCAAATGTGCAATTGCAGCAACTGTTAACACATCTTTCGACTCTTCAGCTGACACGTCTTTATTATAAAGCAAAAAAGGACTTTCTTTATTTGCGATTATTATTTCATGTAAGAGAATTAGTGAATGTCCTATAACTTTTCTGTCCTCCATTTCATTGAAATCTCCCACATCCAAATGATTCTTGATTAAACATCGGGCTGCTGAGACTTTAAGCAATACATCTGTGCTTTTTTCAAGCAAATTATCGGTAATAGGCATTGATTTTTTGTCCAAAATATCATTAAAACTTTGAAGAATATTGACACGACTATAAAAGTTTTCATCATCTTTGGCTTTTGCAATTGTGTCTTCATAGAGTAAAACTTTTCCATTCTCTTTTTTATACTCCTTTGTGTGAAGTAAAATGTTTAAAGATTTTGCATAAAATTCTCCTTTTGAATAAGCAAGTTCAAAAAGTTTTTCTTTTACTTCATTTTGAATTGTATCGGAAATATTTTCTATCAGCATTGCAAACCTTTCTTTCATGTAAATAATCCAATCTTCCAACTTTTGATCGAGAATTTTTAGGTTCATAAGGAGACATGTTAAAATTGCTTCACTATAGGATATTTCAATAAATTTATCCAAAATTGATCCACCGTATTCTTTAACTAAGCTTTCATTCAAATCACAGTAATCTTCAGTGATCTCTTCATCTTGTGATGTTTGCTTATTAAGTTCAGAGAATTCAATTTCTTCATTTTCATTATCACTTTCATCTTCCTTTTGTGTTATTGAATCATTTTGTGATTTCTTCTTTATATTACAACTCAACATTAAGATAACATTGAGTTGGAAATTTTTTTCTCTCAAATATGATTCTAAAGCAGCATTAAATTTAATATCAATAAAATGAGGAACACTAGTTTTTATAAGTGTCATTTCTCCACGAAGTAATTCAATTGATGAACTCAAATCTTCTACATACAAATCGTATTGTTTCTCAAATTTAAGTAGATGATCAATCATTTGGTTAATATAATCATTTTTTTCTTGTCCATGCTTGTCTTCATTAGAACACAAAATTAATTTTGATACAAGTTGTGATAGACGTTCAACTTTATCAATTTCTGTAGCTGTTAATGTTATATTGGCTATTTTTTCATGAACTATCTCACTACAGATTTTTAACAATTCGTTATCCATAACGATATCACCACTCGAAAGAGCATCTTGCCATGCAGTTGATATCTCCCAAATTGTATCTTCTGATACATCATCAGATATTTCTCTATTTAGCGAGAAATTAAATAGACTTATGAATATGCTCAACTGTATATCTTTCTTTGCTGGATCTGAGCAAATTGTGGAAAAAATTTGAGCTAAAAAGCTTCCACACTGATCAAGTTGATTAATTTTTGTTTCATCATGAAAAGCTTTTGAAATAATGTTCACAATATTTCGGCACGTATCAACATCTATTAAAATGTCGCCATTTTCAGTTTGAAAGAAACATTTTTGTAAAACAATCATGTTATCTTTGTATTGTCCATCTACAACAAGCTTTGCACATTCCGCAAGATGATTTGTGACTTCTTTCATTTTTAGAAATTTTGTTATACCTGCATCACAGCAGAGAGGATAACTCAAAGCTCTCATGATAAGCCAATTCTTTTGAACAGAAGGGATTTGAATCCATCTATTTAGTAAATCAATTTTTTCAGATGTTTCCAAGTATTTGTATAAAACAAGAATTATCTCAACAATTGCTTCGCATCTTAGGTCATCATTTTGCAACCACTTTGCAAAAGTATCGTACAATGAACAAATATTTTGGTCTTCTTGATCGCTAGCTAAATGTTTAAACAATTCTTTTGATTGATAATCCTTAATCAATATTTCTAGATTCTCAATTAAGCTCACTTCCAAAGTGTCATTAATTTTTTCCAAATATAGAGAACAAAGCTTTTCCACAAGCGAGTTCAGTGAATCATCGAACGAAATATTTTGTATGTTTTCAGTTAGAGTAGAAACTGCTATATCGTTCGATTGGGTTTCTTCATCTTTTTCCGTTTTAATTTTTACACTTTTAGCTGTGAGCATATGTGAATTGCTTTTTAGATTTTTAATCAATTCTAGATGACCGTTTGTAATTAGCTGCAAATTGCTATTTGATTCAATACTTCCTTTTAAAACTTCATACAATTCATCCCAAAATCTCTCTATTACTTGTCGATAGACTTCATTTGTTGATGAATTTTTCACCAAATGTTTTATGACTAAGGCAATTTTACTAAAAATTGCTTTCGTAATTAAATTGTTGTCAGTATTTATGCACCAAAAGATCACAGCAATAACCTGATCATCGAAAAGACGGTTGCATTTAGTTAATTTTTCTTCAGCACTGAGTTCTGTGTTGTTGGCCAGTTGTACTATTGTATATTGTAAAACCTCAAAATAAGCAGAAGCGACTGCTATGAGATCAGATTTCACTAATTGTACATTTCTCAATCCATTGTTGAGATTTTCAAAAAACTTTTCGTAAAAATTATGCAATTGATCATCAGGCATAATAGTCTTATTGAATTTTGATATGAGTGGCAAAAAATTGGGATATATAATTGTTGGATAAGTCGCATTCTTTAATATTTTCCACAGCTTTGGAAGAAAAACTTTTTCAATATCAATATAAGATGACCAGTTTTTAATATTTATTTGTGTCAGCAATATGCATGTCCAAATATGTGAAAGTGTAGTTGGATCAGTTTCATCTAACACTTTAAATACAATCGAAGTTGCTTTAGACTCATAATCTTTCAATAAAGAAGGAGCATGCTGTAGTATTGAAGAAAGGGCTTCAAAGAATGCTGATCGTATGTAAACTAATTTATTCTTGTGAAGACTCCAAAATCTATCGTGACTCACTAGCATCAAATTTTTCTCCATAGAAATTTTGTCCTTAGGAATTTTTTGCAAATAGGTTGCATATCCTCTTAGAGTTGCAATCACTACTCGTTCATATTTCTCTTCACATTCTTCCGTTGAGTAAGTTTTTAGATTGCAAATAGTTTGTGCATTAAGGATGGTAATGTTCTTTACAAAGCTTTCTAGAATTTCAGATTCACAAAAGGCAAACACATTGCTGACTTTTTTTGGAAATGCTTTAGAGAAGGAGTTTGTTGCAATACTGGCTGCTATAGAATTTGTATCATGTTGTGAGCAAATCCAAGCAGGAAAAATTTGTTTGAGAATAATAGCCAAATTTTTACCAATTTTGTTAACAACCACCAATAATGAACTTTGTGTAGATTCTCGAACTCGAGCATCAATGTCAGTTGAAAGATTTACATACAATCGAGAATACATTGATAAGCATGTAAGTACAACTTGCTCTTCATTCTCGTTAACCAATTCTATAAATTCCTTTAAAGCTTTAATTTTTGTGGTAGAATCTTTTTTACTCATTTTCCGCAATACAATCTAAAATAATAAGTTGATGATTAGTATTGTGCTACGTCAATAAATTTTTTCTCTAAATACCTGAAAATTTTCACTGACACCTGCATCCGATTCTGGTAAGTTGGTGTCATCTAGACCAAATCCAACAAGAGATGACTGTAATAGACCAGAATTAATTGTGGTAAATCCAGCTGTTGTAAGTCCAGATGTATCAAGCACATTATAGTTGCTTGACTTGGCAGCCTGAAAAATATAAAATTTTATAGAAATTACTTTTAGAAAGAGCATATGAGCTTACTTTCAAATTGCCTTTTGTTCTCTGTGATGGCTTTGGCTTTCCTCCCATGATTAATAAGTTTCACGAACTGAAATATTAAGGTTTTTAATATTTTTAAAAAGATTTCTATTTCTTTCGATTTCAATGTTTTTATTTCAAAACACTTTAAATTCAAATATTTTTAAGTCGTTAAAATCAACTTTGAAAAATTAGCTTGTTGATGGTGTCAATTCTGTCGCCTCCTCAATTTCATATTTTGAAAGTATATTATTGATATCTCTTTTTGCTTTAGCTCTATTAATTTTACTTAAATTTTTCATAGATTCCCTAATAGAAGATAGCCATGCTTCGATTTCAACTTCATCTTTGCTTTTATGATGATGATTTTGCTCTTGAACCATGAGATGTTCTTGAAGAATATTATCTTCTACATAATTTCCTTCTGATTCCATTTGTAACATAGAACTATCATCATCAGCATCATTTTCCTCTAATAAAATTTCTTCATTAACTGCACTTTCCTCCTCTCCATTGCTTTGACTTTCGTGATCTTCTTCTTCGGTTTCAATCAAATATTCAGGCTCCACAGCATAAACATATGAATTTTTATCTTGTTTTATCCTATAATAAACAATAGATTAAAGAGTGAATTTGTTTAAAATGAAATTTTACTCACTCTTCAGTGTCGACCATTTTAACACATTTGCGCTTTCTTTGGTTAATTTCTTGCAGAATATGCCGATGCAAAAAATGCATTTTCTCTTCATGTTTATAAGGTTTATATCTATGTAATTGATTAATTTCCTCAAGGTCCTTTTTATTTCTTATTGCTTTTAAATAACTGTCCCTTAAATTTCTCCATTTACTTTTTACATTTTGAACATTTTCTTCATTTAAAGCTTTTGTAATATGAATCCATGCTTGATTTTTGTCCTCATTATTCACTGAAGACACTTTCGAATATAAAATAGGATAATTTTTAACAGCATCTATAAGTAACTCAGTTTTTTTTGACATTTTTTTTATTGTTTGAATGTTTGTAAACAACACAACTGCGATTTTCAAACTTTTATTTTGTGTTGAAAATAAAAAACAAAACCACGAGTATTCAAATTTGAGTTTTAATAAAAATAATTGTTTTAAAATAGATAAATACAATATGTCTAAACGTAAATCTTTACAAAACAAAGAAATATTTCAAAGGATCAATTTTCTACATCAAGCATCATCATTAATGGCGAATAAAAATCAAAAATTGTCAAGTTTTTATGGCAATATTTTGAATCAAGTACAAAAGAAAGCGGTAGTTAAAATGTAAGTTCATTTATATTAGTATAAAATTATCATTAATAATCTTCATATATAGTGATCCAACGATAAAAAGAGACTTATGTAAAAGATGTTCAATTTTTATAACTCCTCAAACTGCAGATGTGATACCAGAAAACGACTCTTCGGTTTTAATTGAGTGCAAACAATGTGGATATAAAAAACGATATTTAATCAATGATTATTACAAGCTATGGTCTGAAAAAGATATTGCAATTTGTGAAACAATTGAATAAATAAACTTGATCAGTAAGTATTGTCACGACGACAAAAGAAAGAAGTGTGTCGCCGAAACATGTTTCATTTGTATTTTTGTTGTGCTGTGCGACATTTTTTATTTGTTGAAATTTTTCAAATTTATTTTAATAAAGAACTGAAGAAGATTTAAATAAGGTAGAAATTAAGGAATTAATTGAAGAATAGTGAAAAGCTAGTTTGAGTCAATTATATATTCATAAAATTTAAAAAGATATGTTGTTAAATAACGGTTTTTTTTTCAAACGATTTTCATTCATCAAAATTTAATATCATTTCAGTTTAATTTTTTATTTTCGTGAACTCTGCAATAACTTTATTTTAACTCTTTATTCTAAAAAATCTTTTAAGTGTACAACAAACTGTGATCGAACTCTATCTAAAATAAAAGGCTCTTATTGAAGTGAATTGAAATGAAAAGACGCAAATGAAAGAAAAATAATTGCGTAAAATGCAAAAATAACAAAAGGATAAAGAAAAATCAGTGTATGTGAAAAGGAACTTTATGTGTCTTTATCTATGACTACAGCAAATAAAATAATGGATCTCACAACTGCTTTGGATGAAGAAGATGAAATAGTAAATGAAGAGACTTTAACATTCCACAGTAATGTTCGTGAAAATATTGTAAGTGTCGCATTTTTTTCTTTATCAAAAAATTTAATGTATATGGGTCAATGATTTATATGCGTTCTTTATATATACTGAATAATATATAACATAAAATAGTGAAATTTAAATATAAAATAAATAATAACATAGATTTTGCTATCTATACACGTCATTCATTTTTCTAGAAAATGCAGTTATCGATTGTTACTCGGTTAAATTGATAAGAAATTTTGAAGATGATGATAAAAGAATACTCAATCCAATTGAAAAAGAAAGAATATTTAAGGCGAGAAAAGAATGTTGCATTTAATTGTACATTTGATTTAAAAATAAACATGAAATTTTTTAAATGAACAGCACAAATTTTGTGCTGTATGTATTTTAGTCAGAAATTTTTCTATCTACAAAAGTAATTCCGTGGGTACTGCTTAAAATGGAATGTAGGATTTTTTTTTAAGTTGTCGCTAATATACATAACATACTTTTTTCAAGTTAACACAAAGACAGTAAATAAAAAAAATTTCTTTTTCTGCATTGCTCTCATCCAAATATATGCGTGATAACTTTTTCGAAAGTTTTTTTTGTGCTATATAAATTGTAACTGAGTGAGATAATATTAAAAATTAAATAAATCATCAATCCATTGTCTGTATACTCTGTAGATTTAATAAAGAGGAGATAACGGTTTTCATTGTTGTTGCAAGCAACAAAAATTTTTTTGTGATAATTTTGTCGCTTATACGTGTGCATTTTTCTATAAGGTCAATGTCGAAAAGAATGAGATGATATGATCAGCCAGACCAACGCCGGCGTTATTAGATAAGAGAAATAAATTAAATGACTTGGCACGGTATCTAAACTACTATAATTACTTTTTAATTATGAATGAATTTACTCATAAATGTGTATCAGATATTGCTAAAGTATTAAAAATGCATTATCAAAACAAGTCTTGTTTTAATCATTTCCAGTTCCGCATTTAATGGTTTTTCTGATTTTCTTATCTTTTTTTGTTAATATTATTCTTTTTCCTACTTAACTACGTTATTAAGTATTTATCTCTGTCAAAATTCATTATTTTACTGCAATTCTAAAGTAGTAATTTAACATTGAGATACTTAACATGTTTGTATAGTTATGCTATATGCGAAATTTATCACGTCTCGTTTCAGAATTTTTTTAAAGCTTCATTTTCAAATATGTGTATCGAAGCTAAAAATCAACCTTAATGTGAATGAACAATTTATTTACAATTAAATGTTCTTTATGCTAGATTGAGTAAATTAAATAAGAAAAATTCAATTCGTCCAGACAGAGAAGATTCACTTCAGTGATTTCAATTAAATGCGAACGTCAATGATCTCTAAATGGGCTATTTTTAGATCCCATTTCCAATGCCAAAGTTAATTTTAAAAATCAAGTTTATTTTGTTGAATTTTCCTTTTTGTTGCTCTATTTTTAGCAAAAAAGAAAAGAAATATCAGTGCGCTAATTTATCAAAAAAATTGTTGCACGATTTCAATTGACATTAAAATTTTCTTATGTATTTTGTGTTTAATGCGACACTATAATTTAATAATCATCAATAAATTTTCGACAGACGCTAGAGTAAAAAAGACCGGAATGTAAAAAAGTGAAATTAATGAAATGGAGAAAAGAAATAATATATTCAGTATCATTTAGTACCAGTGTAAATAGTAACAAGACGAAATATATAAGCTGACGATTTATGAAATAAAAAACAATTGTGCGTCGCTTATTGTCGTCCTCCACGAGTGAAAATGTTTAAACAGCTGACATATATTTAATGACGAAATTTTTTCTTTTTTGTTTTTATTTGCAGATCTTTGTGTTATTATTTTTACTATTGTTAGTCGGAAGCTACACACTCATTGAAAGATTTCGTAGACGTGATCGAGAGGATCTATATTCAACAGAGGACGATGAGTTGAAGGTTTACAGAATCAGTTTGCTCTTTTGTGTATTCTCATTTGCTGTTGCAATTGGATCAGCATGTCTTTTACCCATCTCGATAGTCAGCAATGAAGTATTGCTTCTTTATCCAAACAGCTACTATGTTCAATGGCTGAACAGCTCACTTATTCAAGGGCTTTGGACTTTTGTATTTCTATTTTCAAATGTGGCAATTTTCATATTGCTGCCATTTGCTTACCTCTTCAGTGAATCAACGGGATTTTTAGGACATAAGAAAGGAATTATACCAAGACTATATGAAACGTTTGTTGTGTTCAGCCTATTGTCGGTCATTGTTATTGGACTTGTCTATGTTTTGATGGCTTTATTTACTGAAAGAAGCAATTTTCTCTCAATATTAAGTAAGTAAAATAAATATTTAATGCTTGCTAATGAAATTTATTTGTTTCATATTTCATTACAGATATCACGACATATTTGCCATTTCTTTATTCTTGTGTTTCTTTCATTGGTGTGCTATTACTATTGGGTAAGTTTATAATAATTATCAGTCTCACTATTTATTTTTGACAATCGCCTGTTGATTGTTCAATTTCCGCCACAATTTTGTCTATATATCCAAGTTCTTTTGGATGATGTTTTTTAGCTTCGAGAATGCTCTTGTCATAGAGTCTCTTTTCATTCAATGCATAATACGCCTTTGCTCTGTACAACCACGACCGTAAATTCTTCTCATCAAGTTTATTTATGACAAAATCGCAGTCTATAATAGCTCTTTTAAATAGAGAGAGGCGAATGTAACTTAGTGCACGGTTATTATAGAGAATAGGGCTGTCTCGCACTTGATCCAGAGCTTTTGTATACAAGCTGACTGCTTTCTCATATTCTCCATTTCTAAATGCTTGATTTCCCATTCTGAAATTATATTTATTTAATTATTTTTAAACATTTTCTTTATTCAAAAGTAATACTACTTTCTTAAATCTTGTGCTATATTTTCACGTTGCTTTCTCTCAGCCGCTCTTTTGTTCGCATCTTTTTCAACTGCTGCCATGAAAGCTTTTGCACTTTGACTCTGTGGCTCTTCTGGTTGTGGAGATTCACTCTTATTAATGACCGACTTGTCATAGTTAGTTTTTACCAAAAAATTTTCCATATCAACGTTCTCAATATTTGACTCTTTGTCATTGTCGATACCAAGAAGATTATTTGCACGTATAATACCTTCTTCTGCTTGTGTTTTGTCTTCTGAAGACATCATATTAAGAATCTTCATGACTTCATCAACTTTATTCTCAAAAGCAGTGAATTCTTCTTCTTGAAATACCGACATCTTTTTGCTGTTAAAAATGCAGTAACAGTTGAAAGAAGAAAGTAGAATATAATTTTTAAACAAACAATAATTTTCTAGAGTCTTGAAAGCTCAATAGCTGATTACTAAATGAAAATATACGGAGCAAAGAAAAAGGAAAAACTATCAAAAAGTTCTTCAAGTAACTTTATCGATTACACAAAGCAATTTAGCTTTTTGCTTCTTATATTTTTCGTCTGATGTATATTAAAAAAGTCAAAGGTTGTTCTGATTTATTCTCTCTAAATAGGTTCTCCACCTATTTAATGATACCCATATTGCAACATGTTGTTTATATTTTCAAGGTTTTTAATCATCAATTCTTTTTTTGTATTACAGTATGTACACCGATTGGCTTCATTAGACTCTTTGGCGTCGTTTCAAAGGTTTTAGTTAAACCAATTCTACTTCGTGATATAAATGATGAGTTTATAGCATATAATATGGAAGAAGCAGCAGTTTTAAGAAAAATTGAGAGCAATAAAATTAAAAATGGTTTCAATAATTTTTTTCGTAAGTATTCTTACAATTATTTAAATTTTAAAAAATTAATTATCTATTTATTTAGAATTGAGCCGACCAAACAATAAAATGTCAACATTGTTGCCTTCAAAACTATGTAGTGATTTGGAAGACTTAAGTTTTTCAAAACTCACGAATGGTGTGCCCATGTATGATAAGAGTTTGTTGGAAATTCAAATAAATATTGCGACAGGAAATCAACACGTATATGACAAGATTATTTATGATTCATCAAAAGAATATTCAGTTAATGCCAAGCATTATGCTCGATTAAAACAACTCGAGTTTGAACGAAGTGAATTGGAGAAACAACGAAGCTCATCGTGTTTACGAAGGAATTTCGGTTATCCTTTGGCAATGCTACTGTTGCTTGTATTAACGTCAATTACAGTTTTGCTAGTCATGCAAAATACAATCGAGTTGCTAATAGGCATAAAAGCGCTCCCATTAAGCAGTCGAGTAAGTATTTAACATTACAATTTCAAAGTTTATTTGTTTAATATTAAATTTTTTTAATAGCAATTTACATTGGGGATTAGTTCACTATCAAAGCTCGGTGTATTCGGAGCGGCAATAGAGATTATCATTATTCTTTATTTGGCACTAACATCAGCTGTAGGCTTCTATACAATGCCAATATTTTCAAAGCTTCGACCGAAAAGACGGAAAACATCGTTAAGTCATATTATTGCGAATTGTCTTCTATTGCTCATACTCACTTCAGCTCTTCCACTATTATCGCGAATACTTGGTAAGATAATTATTATTTGTATTGATATTTGTTAGTATATTAACCCATTGTCGTTTTAATTATAGGTATCACAAATTTTGATCTTCTAGGTGACTTTGGAAAAGTAGAGTGGCTCGGAAATTTTATATTAGTGCTACTCTACAACTTTGTCTTTATTGTGACAACTGGGCTTTGCATTATAAACAAGTTTACTGCGGCTGTTCGTCAAGAGTTATTTGAACGGTTAGTTGAAAATTATATGATGTTTACAAGTTATATTTCCTTTATAAATTAGATAAATTTATGAGAGTAATGCACAAATCAATAATCAAGGATTTTTAATTTTTAAGAAATAGGATGTGTGTTTAATAATTTATTTTTATACATGTTTGCTAAATTTACTTTATTATTTATGTCAACACTTTTTTTTATTTAAAAATATTATTATAAAGATAATTTTAAATTAGATATTAAGTTTGGATTTACAATGTGGCAGAACTAGTCTTTATAAAATTTAATTTTTTTAATCTTATATTCTGATAACGTTTGTTGTGACTTCGATATTTTTATTTTGAAACTACTCAATTTATGTATAAGTAGTAAAAAGGAATGAATTTATTTATTTGTATCAGAAAAAATAGAGGATATAGACTCACTATGAAAATAATATTTTCAAAATCATTCAAATTCATGTTTGCACTTTCTTTCAATAATTAGTTAGCTCTTAATTTTTCTTATTGGTTTTGGTTTATTTAATTTAAAGAATTCTTTTTTTTTTATTATAAAGTGCATGAACAATTATTTAAGACGAATTTTCATATACGTTTTCGTTTTTCTCTATTTTTCCTAGATTTGGCCTACAATTTTTAATGAACGACAATGCTCAAAAACCCAAAAAGGAGTAATCTTTAAAAAAAAATTTTCTTTGGGTGTTTAATCAATGTACAAAAATTAAAAAAAAAGTCAATGCAATGATCTAGCCAAAGAAGAAGAATTGAATGATCTTGAAATATTATCTTCATCTTTCCCACTATAATTAATTTAATTAGGTAGTTTAAGGAAACAAATCTTAAATAAAGGCACAAACAAAAGACTTTATATTCGATAATTTCATTATTTCTTTTGTTTCAGTTGAACAGGATATTTTTTATTTCTCACCTTCTAATACGACCCATTTTGATAAAAATTGTATTGCTGCCTTTTTGCGTAAAAAATTATAATAATAAAATTAATTTTTCCACAAGAGAAATTTTAGTAAAAAATATTGAAATTTTATTGATCAAACATGTTCTCGTTTTATTGTACATATTATTTATTGGTAGCTAAGCAGCAACAGGTTTCTGAAGGCAGAATTATTTCTTAATCATATTGTAATAAAGCATATATTCCTTTTCATATTCATTATAAGTTTTATCAAGATACTTTTTACTTTGTGGAATAAATTTCTTTAGAGGATTTTTAATACCATACTCGTTTAATGAGTGAATTTTTCTTATATGATTTTGAATTAAAACATTGAATTTTGTAATATTATCGAGCATTGAAGAAATTTTTTCAGAATTGTTATCATATTGTTTTTCAAAATTATCCAAATCAATATCAGGTAAATCAGAGACACTTGGTTCTAGATCGATAGACAAAAATGAATTAAGAGAATTGGCCAAATGAAGCGATTTCTCAATGTTTGTCAAAATTTCTAATGGATAAAGAAAATGTTTTGTAAGCATGATGATATTTGAAAAGTTTTCGTCATTCATCAATAAGAAACTATTATAATTTATATTCTTATCAAATTTATGAATTGCAACATCTAAAAATCCTTCAAGTTCACCTTCATGCATCGGTACATTTACCTCATAATGTTTATTAGGAGCAGCAATAATAGTGCTATTCAATGTTTGATTCAATAATGTACGATTGTATTGTTGCGATTTTTCCATTTTTAAAGATTGAATCATACGCATGAAGGAGATTTTGTTAAAATTAATTTTTTCATTGATTTTATAAATTTGACATACATGCTCTTGAATGCTGCCAATTTTTTCATTAATTAAACTATACATTTCTTTTGTGTCATTTACGATACGCACATAATCTTGTATGTTTTCATCACTTTCAATTTGCTGCTTGAGCAAAGTTATTGCATTCATGCAGAATTGTGTTTTACCTTCGTAATTTGCTTTCGCTATTAATGCCGAAACAAAGTCGCTGATAATATCTTCATCTTCAAACTGAGAGGAAAAATCCATGCCACTATTCAAAAGTGAATCCAAATCATTTTCAAGTGTTCGAATAATTTCAGCACAAGATGTTTTAGCGCTAGCAAGTTTTTTTCTGAGCGATAATAATTCAATTCCATTTATGATTTTTTGCTCATACAAAGATGGAAGAAGTTTTTCAGATATTTGTTGTGTGCTGAAATCTCTATATTTCTTGATCTCATTTGATGCTCTGGAAATGATTGAGTTATCAATTTTAGAGCTCAATTGCTTTGATATAAGTTGAAATAGTACAATATTTGGTACACTTGACATAGTTTCAGTGATGTCCTTCCAAAAATTTTCCTTCTTTGATTCTTCTGATGTGTTTGAAGAGAATTTCTTTAGTATTTCTATACACTCATTGATGTTTCTCTTGTGCTCTTCAATTTTTTCACCGCCTGAAAATTTTTTCGGTGTAATTTTGTTAATTTTATCACCGATTATAGCTTCCTTTTCACATTCTTCTTTGATATTTATAGATTTTGCATACAAAATATCCAATTTTGTGCTGTTATTTCTTGATGATTCTTTTGATTTTTCGTATTTTAAATCTAAAAGAAATTCTCTTATATTTCTTCTTTGATTTAAACATATTTATATCTTACCATTATTCTTTATTGCTTGCAACTTCTCTAATTCTTCTTTTTTCAAGGTTTGAATTTGAGTTTCAAGTAATATTGCTTTGTCTCTAAGCATATTGAAATTCATGTAATTAATGTATTCCTTTGGAACATTCTTTCCGGCATATTTTGATAATTTTAGTTGAACCAGAATATTCTTTCTTATACGATCAATTTCATGTTTAGACTCAACTTTAGTGATAAAGCTTTCTAAAAGAGAGAGACGTTGTCTAAAGATTCTGAAAACAAAGTTGTTTTATTAATTTTGTCATAAATAAAATTGAATTATGTTTAATTACTTACTTTAAAAGATAATTTTCATCAAGCCATTTGTCTGGTGGAATGTCCAATTGTGCACATTTTTTATAAAATAGATTAACAGAATTTTTAACATCATTTGCCATTTTTAATAATATTTTGAGAAAACATACAAGAAAACGATTTTATTGATAGACGTTATTTTGAAATTCAAGATAACTGTGGTTTTTTTAAAAACCCTTTAAAAGCTACGCCTGAGCAACAGTTACACTAAAAATCTTGATTTTTTGTACTTGTTCTTCAGCATTCAATATTTGAGATTTACTCAAAAATTTAACTACTGAAAATCGAATGAATTAAGAAAAAGATAAATTTCTGTTTTGCGATTTTTTTATTAATTTTTCTCTTATTTTGCTTAATATAAAATTATTGCTCAATCAATATTTTCACATAAAAACTCATTTTTTTAGTTTCATAAATTGAAATTTTCTAGATGCATTGCTTACGTTAAATCACTTAAAAGTATAATTATTTAAAAATGATTTTTATATACAAAAAACATTTAATGTCACATGATGAATTTTAAAATTTTGGTTGACAAATTTCATGGAAAAAATTTCACATATTCTTTCCACTATTATTCTTCAGAATAATCTATTTAAAATTGTACATTTTTCATCTCGCAATTTTAAAAACTATGAAATATGCATCAACGCTAAAAATATTTCATCACAAATATTTGCATGATGGCTCTCTTTATTTTATTTCGTATATATCTCAACATATTGCTCTTGATTCGTCTTTTCTCATCATCACATAATAATAATAATGAATTTGTGTACAAAAAGAAGAAAAAGCAACATGTTAAAATCGCACTTCTTTCGATAAACTGATTCTTACAAAATAATAAAAGCTCCTGATTCATTCTGATTTACTTTCGAATAAGGTAGTGTAAAATAAATCTCGCAGAATAGAACGGATGATAAATTCAAATTATTATTTGCTTTCATCATTTTTTGGACGGCATGGTTTTCTTTTTTTTTTTGATAATTCATTGAAGGCAATTTTGAAGAAGATGTTTGATTTGTTTGTTGAGAAAAATTATCCATCAGTTTTCGCAGTCATTGTGTGATCATTTATCTTCGCATTTCACTCAAAAAAATAGTGATGAAATATAGACAACGTTTTTGCATTCTCTATTGTGTTGTTAATTTGAAAATTCATCAAGAAACATATAACTTAAATAGAGAATGAATTAGTAAAAATATTATGGCATAATTTGAATAAAAAAATACTATATAATATGCAATCGTGCATCACTCCGCTATAGCGCGTGTGTAAATTAAAATTATTATTTTTAATGTATGTATTGTCTGCTGGTTATATGAAACAGAAACAAAAAAAATTTTAAAACAAGATAAAATAAGAATTAAAAATGTTTGTTAAAATTATTATTGTATTAAATGTTAAGCTTTATCGATAATATCTTTTGAAAAATCTTACTTTCTGTGTGCATTTGAAAAGTAATAAAAATCAAAGAAGGGGAGCAAATAGTATCATACTTGAATAGAATGAAGGCAGGTTTGAGTGAAAGGAGGGGCACGTTTGATAATATTTTTTTTCACTAACTTACTAACATAGTCTATACTTCATACTTTTTTCTTTTTCTAAGGTATAATATATATGTATGTTTTTCTTTATCGATTTAATAATAAAAACTCAATGATCCACATTTCCTGTTAGATAATTTTTTTCAACACCCAAAAAATGCTTATCAATTGATTTCAATCATGTTTTTGAATTATGCTTTCTTAAACTAAACAGAAAAAAAGATTTCTTGTATGTAGACACTTTTAGTATTTACATTAATTAACTAAAACGACAAATAATGCAAGTTTTTTGTTTTAATTTTTTCATTTTCCTTTTTTCTTCTCCTCACGAAATCAATTTATCGATTATACATCTACTGCTGTGCGTTCTTATCGCTTAAGTATCAAGCCTTCTTCATTTTAAGGAGTATTTTTTTTCTTATAGATAGAAAGAAAGGAAACAATTCTAAATGCTATTTCATCATTCTTTCTAAACTCCTTTTGCACATGCTAGATTGAAGCATAATCGATAGATTGGGAAGCCCTAAGTTATAATTAAGTAAACATGAATGAATGATTAATTAAAATTAATTTGATTTCACTTCTTCTCTCAAAAAAGAAACTAAAAATTTTCATTTAATTAATAATAATTTTATAATAAAGTTTTTATAAGGCACTTTGCATCACCAAAATTTGATTGATGTTAAGCTTTCATCCTGTTTCATATCAGACCACCAATTTTTTCAAGTAAAAGGGGATCATTTAGCTAAAAAGAGGAAATAATATTTAGAAAAAAAAAATTAAATTAACATTTATCATCATTTACCATAAATTCATCTGGTGTCTCCATTGCTTCATTAAAAGCTTCCATTGTTGAATCAGTCACTATGAAAAAAAATCAATAAAACAATTAATTTTTCAATAGCTGACTAATTAGATTGCGATTTACGATGTGCTTACCACTAACACTAAGTCCATCCATGCTATCATCGCATAAGAAGTCGGGTGTGTGAGATAGCGAGAGACCACTGTCACCACTTTCTTGTCGTGTATGATCAGTAATTCCCGGAAGAAATGGATCTTCTCCAATCTATTAAAGAAATCAGAAAAAGACAAGGTATTAAATAACAATGAAATCAATTCAAGCTTCTACTAGCTTACATTTAATTTAGCAATTTCCTGTCTGCGTGTCTTCAAACGTTCACGTTCCAATTGTAAATTATAAATGCGGAGATTTTGTTCCCATTCTTGATTAGCTATAAAGAATATTAAAATAGAAAAACATTATTAATCAATTATCGATTTAAAAGAGAGATTTTTTATTGTTAAATTTAAATGACTATTTGCTTTTTACTATATTGAGTTTAATTATTGCATTCTTAAGTGCTTAATTAGAACAATTGAGGAAAAATAAAAATTTCATTATTCACTCGATTGATCTAGCTTATTAATGCTAGGCTTGAATATTTTTGATGCATTTTTTTTTGGAACACGTACATAATTTTAATCTTGGATCTCTCCAACTGGTCGTTCGAGTGACATGGTTGATATAATAGCGCTCACCATTCTCGGTTAGACCTTCTTCCCAAGGCCATTCTAATGGCGTCAAGTTAGTACTGTTATTACTGCCGGCTAAAATTGTCGGCGTGATGATTGATTGTGAATCGATAACTATAAAGAGACACATGAGATAGAGAAAGTATAAGGTGCATGAGTAAATTTTTTAAAAATATACAGCACAAAAAAAGAATTTAAAACAAAAAATTTCTTCTTTCTCTCTTAGAACAGCTCATTGTATGCCACTGAATGTTTCTTCTTCTTTGTTTTATAATGGCATACGATGGCATGCATTAATGTCTATCAAATTATGTCAAAAAATTATTTATGATAAATTACATGAATGTTAGTAATGTTATTTGAAAAAAAAATCGATGGCATCATCATCATAATAGTCGTGTCCTCATATCAAACATGAACTGAGAGTCATCTTATAAATATTCATGCACAGACCCAACCTATTACAAACTCAGCGCACAAAATTCAATTCTCTTGATGCATGAGCATGCCAAAGCAAGCGACAAATGCAATTCTCTATAGAGGAGAGCAAGCAAATAACAATAATAATAAAAAAAAAACAAGAATTATTTGTGGCTTATAATTTTTCTCTCATATACAATGTTTTTATTATTATTTACTATTTAATAAGAAATAATAGAAAATTTCAATTTGAATTGAATTTTTGAATGTCATTTATTATAAAATTTCTTCAAAATTTCTTTATGTTATGAGGAAATATTGAATTGTAAACTATTAACAATTAATAAGAAAATTCAGTAATTTCTTAAAGATTTCGTTTAAAAACACAACTTTAGGGACATATTCAAATGATTAAAAAAAGAAAACTCCCTGAATTTGAATTTTATAACAACTAAATCGCGTATTAAAGTATTCTATTATTTCTAGCTATTTAATTTATTGTTTAAGCAGACACACACAAAATAAGAGTTGAAATTGATTGCGAAAAGAAGTAATACATGTAATTCATTCATTCATACGTTGATAGACATTTTGTTGGCGTTTTGTATTTTAAGTAAGCTACATGTATCCAAGAAATGCTTCATTCGAGGTGGTTTAGATTATTTCTCTGCATTACAATTATTGTTGCTGTTTAGTTTTTATACTTCTCTCATTTATTATGGAAATAGAAAGGAAAAAAGAATTTCAATTTCAAAATCAAGACATTACAACGTATGAATGATTCATAATATCATGTCTCTTTAAAGCAGCAATTGAAAGACATTGATAGGTGCACATAAGAAATTGTTTTGTACTATGCGCTTGATTGAGGCGAGAGAAAAATATAAAATATTGAAATAACAACAGTATTGGTCTAAAGAATTGTTTGTTCGATTGCAAAATTTATTAAAACGCATGATAATAGGAAAGAATTTCTTTTTCGTTTATTTTAATACTTAAAGGTTACCGTTAATACTATTTAATAAAATTAAAGCTAAAGCTATCGATTCAATTTGTGATAACGCAATGAAAAAAGCTGCTACTTGTAGCTGAACTACTTGCACAATAAACTAGCAGATTTTTAATTAAAAATTTCTTTAAAAACTAGTCCTAGTCATCGATAGATATCTTAATTGTAATGTCAATAATAATAATAAGAGCGCACGGTAGAGTCTGCATGTGATTTTTAACATGTTCAAATCGAAATTGATCCCATAAATAAAGTTAAGTCATGCCTTAATTTAAAATGAAAAAAAGCCATAAACAGCAATTAATAAATACCGTTTTGTGACGACGATCCTAATGAGCTAAGTTGAGTGGGCGTGCTGAAAAGTGTTTCGACACTCGAGTGTTCCGATGAAGATGATGAGAACAAATTTCCATGTGATAAAGCTTGAGCAGCCATTTGAGTTCGTGGATCTTCCCATTGTGTTGTGCGCTGATTATGACTGTAAAAAAATTGATAAATTAAATAAAAATTACTATGTGTGAGGTCTCTATATGATGTTATGCAAATAAGAAAAGAAAAACAATTTTTCTTGTAAATCATTGGAATTTCCCGGCATTAAAGAAAAGAAATTAGTGATTGGAAATCCACATTTTACAAGCGGTATCTCTATAGCAACCACATTTTTTCATAACAAAATGTATATAAAAAATTGTTTTCTTCTCCTTGTGCCAAAAAAACACTCAAAACTCTCTCATAGGAATTTTTCCCCATTACATTTCGATAGATGTATCATATTAAGATGAAAACATTCATCACAAATCACATGACATTCTCATTAATCTCCAAAATAACATGATCATCAAATGTCAACTAAATTTTTTACTTAAAATAATTTCAATGAACTCAAAAATTTTATTCATTTTTATGTCGCCTCTATTTTAAATTAGTCCATAAATGATAGAAAGAAAATTTCATTTTTAAAAAAATCATATGTCCTCGAAAATTTGCTTTTTTTATTGTTTTCATTTTGCAAAGTGACAATTTGACTTCAATGCCACAGTCTGTGGTAGTGTTGGGTAAAATAGAGCTGATTTATTTCTGTCAATCGATATGACTTAGATATGTGGACAGATTTTTCAATCTATTAATAAAAAGCGAGAGAGAAGAAAAAAAAACTTTTATTGTGCCCACGACTTTCAATGTTTCATTTTTCTTCTATATTTTTGATTTATTTAAAAATATTTTTCATTTGAAAGCCGAAGGAGAGTGAATGAGAGATAAAAATGAATGAAAATGTAATGCTGAAAGAAGAAAGAACAAATGACTTCCGGAATTTCGGAAAGAGAGCACGAGAAAATTTTTAAACACATGAAAAAATAAACATGTGTGTATGCGCAATTGATTAAAATTCGATTACATCAGCACAATGGTGGCATCAGCAATGGTAGCAGCTGAAAAGAATTTGTTTATACGCAAATACCAGTAGTCAGTTAGTAGCGAAAAAAAAAAAAGATTTTTCACAAAGACGTCATGAACTGAATTTACTCTCGCCAGAAACGACCATTTCATTCACAAGAAGAGCATGTGCGAGAGAGAGAGAGAACCGTGTGAATAGATTGTTAGCAGATCAAAACAGATTTATATACTCGAATACATATATTTTTTTACTCTACACATTAGCTTGAGGGTGGGCGCGCGCTATATGGTGGAAATGAACAGCTGAAACGTCAATTCGTTGATACAATAATAAAATACTATAATTAGGCATGGAGAAATATGCGTAGTAGTAGGAAGGAGGTACTTGTTCTGAGAGTTTTGTTTTCCACACTGAACGGGATGCTGGCAATGACGTCATATTTAAAACAGTGTTTTGTTTTTCATTCCCTCAATTGATGACCATCATCATAAAGCACGAGAAATCTCTGTTTGTTGTGTGTAAAACAAATTTATTATAGCAATACCGCCGCCGCCGCCAGTTTGCTTTTTTCATCATTTTCATGTTCTAATTTAACAATATCTTGATGGAATTTCACTAACATGATTTTCTCATTCTCATTTTATTTTATTGTTGATGATGATCTATTGAGGAAAATTTATTTTACATGAAAAAAACATTAAGTTTCTTTATGGCGCCATTTTAAAGTATTCAATTTTTTAATTCTGGCAAATAAAATAGTTTTTGTGATCTAAGTGATCAAATTAAATTGAATCTTAAAGAAAAAAATTATTTATCTGTTGCACAAAATTTTTAAAAAATTTAAATTTATTTTTATTATAATCTTTCTTCATAATTTACTCATAAAAATAAAATAACACTCACGCTAAAGCTAGAGAGAATATAAAAGAAATAAAGAAAGAGCCGCACATTTCATTTTTCATTTAATTCATCAACCACTAATTACAAACTTAATGTTTTATCAGACTGACAAAACAACTCATTTCAACCTTCTTCTATATCTCGTGTTATTTACGATTTTGCGTTCTTCTTTATCACTAGAGTGGGAATAGCAACGTCAGTATTGCTATTGCAATGCTTTTTATATGACGACAATAATACGAATTTTACGTTTTTATAAGCGGAAAGAGAAGAAAAACAAAAAAAAAGAACTTGAGCGCAAAAACACACGTGTATGTCGATAATAATATAATTTTATCACTATCGACGTGATTAATTAGTCGTTTAAATTTACAATCTCACTCACTCAATACTTAATTTTCTTTGCGATAAACCCGCACATTATTTGTTTTTCTTTCATTTATCTTTTGAAAATTGCAAAAGGCAATCAAAATGTGTGGCGCCGCAATTTAATATACTTTACTTTTTCTTGCGATTGATGATGAATCAGCTCTTATTTCATTGCCTTATTATTTTTCGTATACACACATGTGCTGTTGATCATGAGAAAATCTTGATGGGTAAAAAGAAGTGGAAATCTCTCTTTTTCATAGCACCATTTTTTTGTTTTGAGAGAAAAAAATGAAGTGACTTTTACTGTTTAATCGGAACACACTTTTATAAGTGAATAAAGATTATTATACCTTTTTTTTGATTAATTGTTTTTTCAATGTTTAATAAATTAATAATTTTTATTATACTATAAGTGCTCAACAATAATTATACTGAAACATTCAAAGATTCAAATACTGAAATCTGAGCAACAAAATGCTTAAAAAGTAAATGCTGAGCACTTTTAATAGAATTTTATGTTAAGCACAAAACACTCAAACACTAGTGCTGAGCACAGAATTATTTTAAAAATTAAATGTTGAGCACTATATATAGAATTTTATAAAAATAATAATTTGTATTCGACGAATTGATGTGAGAAAACATGTTATTCTAAAATTTAGGTTAAAATTAAATGAATTGCAGCACATATATGCAAATTTGCAGCACATATGAAAATCTTTTATAGATCTATTAAGACATCAATAATAATGTGTGGAGCACGAGCAGAGAATGAGTAAATAATATTGCAAATCTATTCATTCAGAATGCGCGGCGCGCAAGAGAGAGGGAACAAACTTTAAAATATAAGTAAGACGTAATAACATTTCAATATATATTTACATTTTTAAATGAAAAAAGAGAGAAATATTATTTGCAAAGTGTAGAATGCATATTAACATCGATCGGCAAAACTTACCAACTTTATGCTTGCATAAGGTAAAAAGTGTTTCATTCAAATAATAAATATGCAATATTTTGCATGATTTCTTGAATGTCGATAATTCTTTTTTTGCGCGCGCTAACCTGCTCGTGTCTAATGAATTTTAAAA
>JACWBX010001135.1:58177-82217 GCA_014622435.1 Polypedilum pembai
GAAAATCTTTTATAGATCTATTAAGACATCAATAATAATGTGTGGAGCACGAGCAGAGAATGAGTAAATAATATTGCAAATCTATTCATTCAGAATGCGCGGCGCGCAAGAGAGAGGGAACAAACTTTAAAATATAAGTAAGACGTAATAACATTTCAATATATATTTACATTTTTAAATGAAAAAAGAGAGAAATATTATTTGCAAAGTGTAAAATGCATATTAACGTCGATCGGCAAAACTCACCAACTTTATGCTTGCATAAGGTAAAAAGTGTTTTATTCAAATAATAAATATGCAATATTTTGCATGATTTCTTGAATGTCGATAATTCTTTTTTTGCGCGCGCTAACCTGCTCGTGTCTAATGAATTTTAAAACCATAGAGTGCAAAAGAGAATTAATTGAAAGTGTTTTATGTTGAGTTTTATTAGTCAACAGACTATGTGGTTTGTCATTTCATTGGGAACTTAATTTCAGTGGCTTTCTCACACAGGATACAAATTCATCCACCTGAAGAAGGATCATGCACAAAAACTTCTCTCCTTTCTTTTCCTCATTCATTCACAAACATTTACTAGTTTCTCACAGTAAGAAAGCGATTGATGGGAAAGAGAAAAGAAAGAAAAAAGATCAAACAAGTTGTTGTTTTGTTCTTCTTAGAAGGGCCTTTTTAAAAAAAATTGAGAGAATGAAGGAGAAAATTTCCTGAGTTTCAATACTAATCACGTCATTTACTTCTTGTTTATTTGTCCTTTTAACCATAATTCTTTTCATCCTTTAATGTTTCTTTACCTTTTTCCCCATTAGCTAGTGTTGCATTCGTTAATAATCTCTGAGTCAATTCTTTCTTTTTATTTAACAAATTCAAAATCAAAATAACAAACTTTTTTTTCTAGAAAATCGACAATTGAAGATCCGTTTGTGCCATTTAAAAAATGACGTTTGACGTCTCAAGGTTTAATTTTTTTTTATTATGCATTACATTTTGCGATAACAAGAATATATTTTATTCTGTTCATTTTAAGAAAGAGACGAGCAAGGTACATGAGAAATTTCATATAGGAACATTCACATGAAAATGCTAAGTACACACCACACACTTAATTCTTTTTCTATTCATTTTTTGCTTTTAACATTATGCATGACGTATAATATCATTGTACTGCTTCTTTATCGCTTTTTAGTGTTCTCTTAATCTTCTCCTCCTTTTCTCATTCCTTTACATACTTTTTTTTGATCGTGCATTGCATGCGAAGTAGTGTTGAAGACAATAAGTTGAGTAAGTAAGTATAAATATAAAGAAACGTATGTAAAGAGAAGTTAAAGTTTCTGTGAGCGAGAGAGAGAAGAAAAAGTTAAGAAATTAAGATAAAAGAGAAGTAAGAAAATTTCTTGGAATCGATGTTCACCTTCAAGAACCAGAAAAAGATTCTTTTTCAGTAATTGAAGTTCAAACTTTTCGAAATTCTCTTTTCGTTTTGCCTTGCGTTATGATCAAAGTTCCATTTTGTCTGTTTGTTGAAATCCTGCATGAAAAAGCTTTCAATGAAGGTTTTAAATTTGGCAATCTGATTTCAATTCTATAGAAAAAAATAATGAGTAATGTAAAAATCATCGAAGGTAGAGAGTAATAATAATTACACGGGTTTCTTGAATACAAAAGAATGATCTCAGAATGAATTGATTGGACTTTGACTCAGGGTTTTTTCATTTCATTATTTCATTTTACTTTTTAGATGGCAAAATAATTTCACATATTGATGATAAAGAAATTCTACTTCGTCCACGCTCATGTCATAAAGGAGAAAAAAATATATTTACAACCAGCAAGAGAAGAAGTAAAAAAAAAAGAAAGAAGAAAGAAATCAAACCTGATCGCCATGGGAAAGAAATCATCATCGTTGTTGTAGCATAATCTTAGACCAACCACACACACTCTGTTCATATATAAACATATATTTGAAAGAGTAGAAGAAAGAGAATTGTATATAGATAGATTCGATGAATAGATATATGTGTGTATAAAGACACATTGCGGTCGATGTATCGATAAATTTATTCAATGTCCATTTAAATAGGCCATCACTTTTGTGGTCACTAGCATAGAAGAATGAGATGTATGTATAAAATGAAATATATAGATAGATAACTGCTGCACGACTAGATGACCATACACAAGCATAAATAAACAATTGGTTAAGAAAAGTAAAACAGACGAAATCAAAACACAATATGTGGTCCAGCAATAACTCTATAACAACAACAACAAGATCAGCAGCAGCAGAAAAAAATCGCGGAAACCAGTTTTGAAGTCTAACACTTGCTTGTTTATTTTCCTTCTTTGTCCTCCATACAACTCTTTTCTCTCTCTTTTTCTAACTAAACTTCTATACGTACATAGATATTTATTTTGATAAGAGCTTTATCATCGTCATCATTAAGACGCAAAAAAAAAATATATGTAGTGAGAATTATCACACTAATAATACTGATTTGAGCTCAAAGTCCATAACATATGACAGAGTTTACATATATCATGTAAAGTAACAGCAGCAGCAACATCATATGTGTGTATATGTCAGGGTTCTTTTGCAAAAAGTCATTGTTACATTACATAAAAAGACAAGAGAATCGTTTCTCTCTTTTATGTCAATTTTCAAACACTAAATATATAAATTTTATATACAATATTGAAGAGACCTCCGCAACACCGTGTATAGAACCATGTCATATAAATATACAAGTGTGGCAACAATGCATTTTCACCTGTTGAAACTCTCTCTCTCTTTTCTGTGTTGTCTCGCATATACAACATACCTTATGAGTACACACGAGAGTGAGAGAGAGAGTCGTACACACACTAAATAATATTTACATACATGGAAGTTGTACATAATAGACAGACACACAGCGATAAAAAAGAAGTTTTTTACAACAGTGTTGTGCTATTGATATTTGAAAGTAAAAGAAAAGGTAGTAAGCATGTTGTAGTGTGAGCTGCTCTTTTCGGTGAGAAAATTCTACAATTTTTCTTCTTTCATGAATTGGTTGCACATACTTACTTGAAAAATGCACCATACAAAGATAATGCATCTTGATTGTTGTGACAAAGTGCGCATTAATAAGAACTTGTGACTTGAATCTATTCGCTGACCAGACACAAAAAACCAGCTCTTGCTTGGAAGCACAACTTGGCTCTTTATTGTGTGTAAAAGCTTATTGAAATGCACATATGCATGCATACACTATATTAAAACTGGTTCTATCTTCTATGCCTCATTATATTAAATTTTTTTTTCCTGATTTACTTCTATTATTGTTACATTAAAAAGAGCTATTGAGTATTTTTTTTCGAATATTGAATAGTGACTAAATGTCATAAAATAACTCCTAAGAGGAAGAGCAAGCAAGTAAGTAAGAGAGATAAGATGACATGACAATATGACAACATAGCAAGTTTAAAAAAAGTTATCGTCGTGATGCAACAATAAACAGTGCACTTCAAGAATTTGTTTATTATTTAATTTAATCCTCGTTATTCATTCCTATCTAATGTTTTGTATAAATGTGAATTCATGTGTAATTTTTTGTTAACAAATAAAGTTAGCTACACGAGATTGCACTTGAGCTCGAACTCTTTTAAGAGCATAAGAAATAATAAGAAGTAAGAATGAAGGAATTTTAATCAATGAAAACATTGCAATTAACTGTCTATTCATTTATTATTACGAATGAATGTAGACAGCATAAGAATCGCACAACTTTAACTCTTTCTCGCGCTCTCTGACTGTCTATTAATTTATAATGAAACTTGCCTTTTTAGATAGATTGAACTGCGATTATTAAATCCAAAAGAAAACCAAGCAAAAGTGAAAGTAATCACATTTAATGTCGTCTTTTTGCCTTCATTTATTTGATACATATTCTTCTCGTGTTTATAAGGCTTCTTCTATTGATTATTTTGCAACTTCTTACATCATCATTCATCACGCATATATCACATTGCAGCAAAAAAAAGAAAAAAACGAGGAACATGAAGTGAGTGAATATAAAGAAACAGAACAACCTTCAAATTTACCAAACCTTTAAAAAAGTTTCTCTCTCTTATTCACTCACTCGTTTTTTAATATTTCTCGCTGTCGTGCTTGTTTGTCGACGAGAATGATTGCATCAATTTATTCTTTGTGTCTGTCTTTCACTTTTTTGAACATCATCTTCAATCGAAAATATTGAATATAGGCGGTAAGACGCCACCCGCAAAAAATAATAAAAGACAACAAAAAATAATGACACAAGTATATGAGGAAAAAATTATTACAAAAGCAAAAAAAGTGTAAATAACATGCACTTTTAATATTAAAAAGGCGTGTGTGTGTTTTTTTATATGCAATCACCTTCAAAAAAGAGCATGTTTAATTTTTTGTCATTTTTTACAGTTTGTTTTTTTGTTTAAAGGAGTTGAAGGTAGGAAATATAATCGGTGGCGTAATTATCAAGATATTGTCATTTTATTTACAGAATTTGTGTGCGTCATATAGAATAAATAAAAGAAAGAGTAACAAAGTAAGTGAACGAGTGAAACAGATACGATACCCACTTCAATGAACCTTTAGAAAGAGGTTAACTGTTAACACTTCATCTACATAAATAATATTTAAATGTATTCACTTCTCTCCTCTCTAATAAACTGTGTCTTTAATAAATATAAATTTTTATTTAGTTTAACAAGCTCACGACGATATTAAATTGTTGTTGAAATTGCTGTCAACTAAAAGTTTTTATTTATGCGAAAATTACTTGTATAAGCAAGCAAGCAAGAACTGCGCTAAACTGGACTAAAAACGACTCAACTCTTGAGATTAATTTTTTTCTACTCTTTTTCGACATGTATAAATTAAACGTTGATAGAAGGATTAAGTATAGTCAGCAAGCTAGCATATATGCAGTTTTATCTCTTTCTTTCACTCATTTTGCTGCTTGTGAGCAAGTTATTCAAACCTTAAAGCAATGCAATTGCTGCAATTAGCTTATGTCAACATCAAAAAAATTTATCTGTTCATGCACCCACTAAGCTCGTTATACTCGTATTCTCTACTTCTTATCTCAACTCTTATAGACACACTCACAATGTGTATCGATGAAATTAACTTTTAGCTAGAGCATCAAGGAATGAAAAGTTTAATTGAATTTCTTTGAAAGAATGATATGAATTCAAAAGAATTTTATTTTATTTTATTTATTTACTCACTTATATTGTAAAATCAAATTAGTTTAAGACTTAATTCAAAGAGTTTTTGAAGATTTTAAAAAACTTTTTCGTAAAATTCTACTTTTAAAATTTTCAAAACAAACTTTGTTTACAATTTGATAAAATTTTCTTTAGTTCAAAAATTTTTCAACAAAAATTAAAACCAAAAATTTTTAGTGTCTTCACCTTGTATAGCAACAGGCACAAAAGAGAAGAAAAAAGCAATTTCCTTCGAGTGTCTCAATGAATTGACTATTTCATGTTAATTACACAACACGTGTACGGCTAGTTTGCCGTATAATAATTTATTATTTGAGGCAAGATTGAGCATAATAGACTTACGACTACGAATCTATTCACTCATGTTCTCAATGACATAAAAGTTTTAAAGGGAGGAGAGGCAAGAAAAAAAATGATACATAAATTCTCTTTCACTATTTTCGACATCGTTACACTCTCATGTGACACGCTTTTGATGACTAAGCAGAAGGAGTTGCGAGATGTAAAACGCTCTGCTAATTTGTATGTGGCCAGCTAAAGCTAGTTATGTGTTAGCACATTTCTTGATCTCTTTCTCATTCACTCATTTCTTCTCTTTCACACATTATAAGATAGCTATCGAAATAAAGAATAAAGACGAGAGCGACATACGCGCGAGAAGATGAGATGAAATGAGATTTTTACTGTCTTTTCTTTCAGATGAAGAGGAGGAGGAAAACAAGCACGGCGCCATGATTCGTGAGGCTAATATGACAAATTTGTTTCATATTATAATTTATTAGGTTTAAAGCCAAAGCTGCGAGTATATGTGAGTGGCCGAATAGCTCTTGCTCTGTTTTTATACGCCAGCGAGTGTGTCTTTTCACACGACTAATTTTCAAGAGGAGAGATAAATAAAAAAATCGCAATCTATAAATATTTCCTCACTGATCATCGTCTTTCTCTCTCTCACTCTCGTACTCTTTCTGGTACAAAGACAGGCAGGCATACAGAGGTGGGATTGCATTGACTTTTTGAAAAATATAAAAGCGCACTTGACGTTGGTCATTTCTCTTCTTCATATGAAAATTTTCATAAGAAAGCAAGAGAATATGAGAAAAATCTTAATGCCTACAATAATAAATAAATACAATTTTTTTTACTACAATGTTGCAGAATGAATGAGTCGTAGACTTGTTATTACGGAAAAAAGAGAAGGTCTTCCCATGACTTTAGCATCATCTCATGAAAATATAAATAAATGTAATATGTTGATAAACAATCTATCATGTCGTTGTGAGTCATTTGCAATTGTCAGAAATCATCTTGCTTGCGTTGAATTTTATCGACTGTCGTAGTTTGTCAGCATCAACTTCCAGAAATTCATTCATGTTTTCAATTGTCGCTACAACTACGTACGTTTCAACTTTGAAGTTCATTTATCTAGAGTTAAAATAACACAAGCGAGGAAAAATACAAAAAATAATAATAATGATTGTAGAATATTTTTACGACTATCGTCATCCATACTTCTTTATAATACAAAGCGTGTATGTCTGTATGAAGTCACCAAAACTTAATTAAAAAAAAGTATTTCTTGCCTATCTATCCACAAATGACATTGGCGAAAATTAATGATGAGTAGAGATAAGATTTGCAAAACAAGTGAATTTTTCTTTTGACATTTGTTCACTAAAAGAACAAAAAATAAAATAAAATAAGTAAGTAATCTATCTATTTTACGTATGTTTATTTATTTTTTCTCTTCATTTTTCTCAAAAAAAGAGAGAGAGCAAGTATTTCTTGAGGATAAAAAGAAAGATTTATGTCTCAGATATAATAAGGCTTTTTTTATCAAACACGCGACATGAGTGAAATAGATGTCGTTTCTAAAAATAACAAAAAATAAATTTTTCTTCTTTTCACATAAGTACATACACATAAAGTTCTCTCGCTCTCATCATCCATCTATACGACCGATTTTAACTGATATTTTTATTTTATTTACTACACTATACTGCCAATGAAATGAGTAGCACTTTCGCAATATTCACATTTCATATATGAGATGTGAGAGAGAAAAAAAAGAAAGAAAGAAGAGGAATATGTGTGAACAAGTGTATGGCATCAACAAAAAAAAAGTAGGTAAGAGTCTTCTCTTTCTTTTCCAACTAAAATTATTACTAAGTCGTTGTTGTTGAAGAATTTTCTAAAAAAACACTTTAAAGTGAAATTTCTTTTACATTTTATTAATTAAATAAAAAGTTGTTGAAAAGAACATGAACATTTCGCACTAAATTGTTTATAAATTTCCAAGAATATTTTACTGAATTAAATATAAAACTCAATTAATGTGTTTTACTTCACTCAATTTTAAAAGAATAAGGAAATGTACGCGATCTAAATTATTTCATAGAAATCATTCAATTTAGTTCATCATCATATTTTATTTTATTATACCCATAACTATTCGTTTGTGAATAATCTCGCGCGCCAATTTTTTTGGCAGCGAGACATTGCTGTGAGTGATTGGCGACAAGATTTCATTAATAAAAAGAGATGATGAGAAAATAAAGATACAACAACAACCGTGCCATGAGGATTGAAGAAAAAAAAACAAAAAGAGCGAGTGAGCGCGAGGCTTAGTCACAATTCAAGAGAATCATTCAATTCACAAGGAAGCATTGCCATTCATGGTTATTTTCGGGTTGCTCTTTTTATTCATAAAAAAAAATAATTTTTCATGCATGCGCCTTTGCTTTGGTCATTAAGCATGCTTCATTATCTCGCAAAAAACTCACTTTCCTTGCCTATTAATTTATATATGTGAATATCATTATAAATCTCAATAATTAGCTTTAAAGTGCCCATTATGGTGATTTTTAATGCACTTTTAATTGCATTTCTCTTGCATTCATTAAGCTCCTGCTCGACAACTCTCGATTACTTAATAACCTAATCAGCCATCAACAAACATTGATCTTTGTGCATGCTCAAAAGTCATCAAACAGTAAAAACAGCTGATAACATTCGATTAATTTGTTATTAATCCAGCTATCTGAGATTCAATATTTGTTTTTCTTTCACTCATTATAAACTGACCAACACTATGAAACGGAAATTAATCATTTATTTCCGGGAATTTACTCTTGATGATTGTGGTTTGTCATCGAATTTATAGTAAAAAAACTCCATGACGTCACATTTATTAGATATCACTTCTATATAAAGTAAAAACTGCTCTTATTCAGTAAGCAGCTTTTTTTCAGTAATGAGTTAGAGCAGCATAAACAACTTAATGAAATGTGAAACAAGAAACCACAAGAATGAGAATTGGATAGCCTTGTTTAGAATATTACTTTTAAAAAAGAGCAGCAGAGAAAAAAAAAGTTCCTTCTCATCTTTTCATTCATCATCATCATCATTGTGCTCGTTTCTTTTCATTAAAGAACAACAGCAGTGCCGAAGCAGTAGAAGAAAGCCGCAACAGATTATTATAATTGAACTACGATAGGTATATTGCGGAAAGAGCAGAAAAAAGAACACAAGCAGCTTCAATCAAAGAGCTAAAACTCCATTTTCAAGTTTCTTTCTCTCTCTCGCTCGCAAATTGAAGAAATACGCGTTTCATTCTTCTATTATTGTGGTTTTATTTCTCGCTATTTCGCTCTTTTTTTAAAAAGAGTGTATATTAATAAATTTACAAAAGGTCATATCTAATTTCAAACATCCGGTTTATTGCTGCTCATGCTTGCTTGTTGTCAGTTAAAATACTTTTTTTTATCTTTCTTTCTTTCTTTCTTTTCACACTAACATAACTGATTATAAATGATTTCATCATTATCGTGTACACAGAAGGATTTCATTCAGTAGTAAAAAAAATTTATTTAATATAGCAAAATACAAACTGCACACAAAAAAATTGATAATAAAGTCTTTTACTCTTATTCGCTCGCGTTTTTTATGAATGAACTATGTGAAACGAATGAATGAATGAATGTGGATGAATGAATCAGATAGTTAGTGTGACGATGATGATTAAGAACTCTTTTTAAATAGTGAAACGATTAACGCCATATTAGGCAATTACTTATGATCTAGTTTGTTATTCATTTTTAAATGAAATTTCAATTAGCATAAATTAATAATTTTATTAGTGCACTTTTTCTTTAAATGACAAAGTGACAAGATAATAAACTTGATTGTAATAAAAAGTGAAATAATATTGTATGAATGAATGAGATTTGTATGTCTAACGTTCTTCCTTTCACATCATATATCGCTACAAGCGTGTGTCTTGAAAGAAATCAGTAAAGTGCTTCATTTCATTGACATTGAATAAGAGCGATGGCGGTATCGACGATAAGTAAAGCTAATAGAATTAGAGTTGATTAAAAGTCACTTAGAACTTTAGAGACGAGTTCATTCACGAGCCAAATCGTGGTTATTTATGTAAATTTGTAACTGTTTTGTATGCGAGCTGCTGTGATTGTTGTGTTCATTTAAGTCAGCAACGGAAGCAACAACAAAGCAAGAAAAAATGGATAGCTTTTTTTAAATACGTTCTTCCGGTTTTTCATCTTTTTTTTCTTTTGCATTTACGAGCCATAGTGAGAACTTGTTGTGCCATATTATATGAAATATAAAGTGGATACACCATAAAAACTAGTCCAAGAGTGAGCTTACTTTAAACATTTGTTTTACGATAAAGAAGTACAAGTTATCAGCAATAATTTAGTCACATGTACAATTAAAGACAAAAAAATGAGACTCTCATTGACTGCAAACGTATAAGTGTGATAAATGTTTGTCTCGTTAGAAGGGCAATGAAATAAAAGGCTTGAAAGAAAAGAAGAAAATCAATTTACAATTAATGATGGCATAATAATTTGCCTCAATTGTCGAGAACGATATGAGACGACGACCGTTAGCATAATAGGCAATTAGTCTTTATTAAGTGATAAATATTTCATTGTTTCACCCGTTGTCCATATTTCTCATAATTGGAACTAATTTCTTCTCTTTCTTTCTAACTTCTCTATTATTATGTGGGATCAAACCCTTTTTCTTAACTGACTATATTGTTAATTTCATTATCATTAAAACTGAGACAACGAGTGATGATGATAGTGATGACTTTATTCATTAATTTTTATTATTGACATACAACCAGACATAACCCTAATTCAATTGATTTTATTGAATTTCTATTCATATCATTTGCCCTTTTCATAGAAACTACTCAATTAATGTTTTGTTGGGGATTCATATTTGATGGAAAAGAAAATCAGATGCAAAGGAAAAATAATGGAATTATTTACTCATAGAGAAAAAGAAGTTTTTCATTTTATTATATATCTACAATTCATGCAGACAGAGACGAGCGCAAAAAACATATGTGTGCTGCCGCTGCTTACAGTCGTCGTCGGAGCACAAATGCGTTTTAAACAAAATATTATTTTTAGAAGTGTTTTTCCTCTTTTTTCTGCTTTTGCTTCTCAAATTCATTGCTCACTTTATTCAAAAAGACGAATTTTTTTTTTCTTCTCATTTTCTCGTAAATACATACATATATACATGCTCCACGAGATGAAAATATAAAGTGTAATTTTTTTTCGTCTTTTTCTGCTGACTTCTCAATAAATCGATTTACGAGAGAATTAAAAGCGTGCCATAATTAGTCATGTATTTATGTATGTGTATATATTATTATTTAACAACATTGCTTTTTTCATCGTAAAACAGCAGCAATAGCAAAAAAATGAATTGCGACGCACAATCTTTTTGTTTCATTCTACTGTGTGTTTCAGTTTTTTTTTCTCTCCTCTAGATTTGAGAGCTACTGATTGAGTTGTGTGTTTAATGTCGATGACTCACTTTTCGAGTGTGTAGCTTCAAGTATGATCTTTTTCCTTCAATAAAAGATCAAAAAATTAACAATGAGAATAAATCAAAAAATGAAATCTTGACTCATAAAAATTCAATCAATTCTAATCGAATTCACGTGTTTTCTGTTGTGTTGTCTTTACACTTATAGACAGAAGAAAAATTTTAAATTTGATAATAAACAAGAATAAACACTTGAGAAATGAAAGAAAAAGTTACAATTTTAAATTCTCTGATAAGTGAATAGAGTCGAAAGAGCAAAGTGAGTGACATCATCATACATTACTGTCATCGTTGACATAGAAATTTAGAACGTGACTTCTTTCGTTCGCTAACTAAATCATGTCGATCATGTATTTATGGTATAGTAGTAATACGGAAGGTGGCTATTAATAAGTTTTGCAAGTAATTTGTCAACACGAAAAATATACATCTATCGAGAGCATATACGAAAGAAAAATAGAGAAGCTTGCTACTCACTTGATATAGTAAACTTTTCCGTCTGATGTCTTTGCTTGTTCCCAGCCTGGTGGTAGTTCACTGAATTGCAATTGATGCTGCAAACTTGGAATATCATAGCTGCGTCCACGACTGTGAATATGTTGCAATGTTTTTTCCAAGCTTATGTTGTGTGGTAAGTTGTTATTGGTATTGGTCTGATTATTGACCGCTCCTGCACCACCAACAGCGTTGCTGCTCAAAATATTATTTGTATTTGCTTTATTGGAATTGTTGTTAGTCATGTTGCTACTGCTGTTGATATTTGTTGTCGAATGATTCGGACTAGGACTATTTGTCGGTGTCACTGTTCCAAGATTTAAGGCACTCAAGTTGAGGTTAATGTTAAGAGGCAATTTGCCTAAACTCGCAGGACTACTGTGCGCACGCGAGTGGTGTATGGCGAGACCATTTATGGCCGATGCTGTTGCTGGCGCTATAGCTGGATGTGGAGTTGCGCTACTATTACTAATATTATTATTATTCTGATTATTAACATTATTCAATATGGTTGTGCCTGAACCAAATGCCGAGTCAGCAGAATTTTCGCGCGAATGTGAAACCGATGGCGATTTTGAGCCTGATTGCGGCGGTTTAAAGAATGACGCTGGCAATTTGCGCATTTTGTAGGGCTTATGAAGAGACGTTGTGTTGTTCAACGTCTTTTCAAACAACTCATCAAGCTTGTCATTTGAATCTTTGTCAACCAATATTATGAGATTATTCTTTTTTTGCTGCTGCTGTAAAGCATCGTCATCTACAACACCTTGCTGTAGTTGACTTGTTTGTTGTGACTGAGCACCACCGTTTGTATTGTTAAAGGCCATTTTTTTCTCTCTCACTCGCTCGCTCGCTCGCTATGTCTCTTCTCTTCTATTTTATTTTATTATATTCTTTCGTCTTCTTCTCTCTCTCTCTCTCTTTTCTTTAATGTTATAATGATTCTTCTTCTTTTTTCTTAATTTCTTTCTTGTATCTTGTCTTCTCTCGTTATTCTCCTTTTTTTCTTATTATTCGATCTTTTTTTAAACTTAACTTCTTAATTTTTTTTTATTTTTCTTCGTAGCCTTTTTTCTAAAGCGAAATGAGAAACACATAAAGAAGTAAAGAAGACTGGTTCGGTGTGTATATAACTTTTTTTTAGCTTTCAAGTGTATTCATTTATTAATTCCTATACACTTTCTTATGTGTTATTTTTTTTTCTCTCTTCTTTCAAGAAATATAAAAATCAACTTATACACTCGTAAACTCGTCCGTATGTGTATATAATAAAATTTGATTGAGAAAAAAAACTTTTTTTTTCTGTAGTTTAATTAATATAAATATAAGTGTATGTATATATGAACTGTTTCTTAAAATTGCAATTTTTTCGAATATCTTCGCTTTGCTTTAATTGTTAAAAATATTTATTTTGCAATTTTTTTCTCCATTTATACACTTGAATGAATTACTTTTTTCTCTCTCTCTCTCACACTTTTGATTGCACTTTTAAAGTCATTTAAAATTTATTAATGATAATGATATGAGAAATTTTTCACGAGAATAAAAACAACATTTTTTTTTGTATATGAGAAAGGCACAAAATTCACTGAATTTAAAACTCTTTTTGATTTATTTGTGTTTAAAAAACTACTAAAAATATGAAAAAATAATTAATTAAAAAAATTAAGAAAAGAGTTATGTGCAACTGATCTTGTCGCTAGTCATCTCTAAACTGCTTAAATATATAAACTGTTATACTGAATTTTAGACATAATCTAGTCTTATTTATATGAAAGTTTAATTGTAACTGAATTTATTTTTTCAAAAATTTAAATTTAATAATTTTAAAATTATGATCACCGTTAAATTTATCAAACTTGTTTTAGAATACGAAATTATGCAAGTCAGGGTCTGATTTAACTTATTTTAGCATGTCATTTGAAAGAAATTTAATAGTTTAAAATATACTTTATTAAAATGAGTCATGACTGCATTTGATTAATTGCAATTTAATTAATAATTTTTTATTTTAATCAATTAAAAATTCTAGTACGGTTAAAATTTTCTCATATTCAAGTAAATATTGTTTTAATGTATTGGTTAAAAGAGCAGAGAGAAATAAATCAAAACTGAAATGAAAATGAAACAGACTGATCGCAATGATCAATTGTAGTTGTGTGTGTACAAAGATTTAAAATCTCAAATCATCGCTAAATTATTATAAATTGCACAACTCAAAACGTTTAAAATATTAATTTATTAAAATAAAAAATTGAAGAAAAGCATAGATTTAATTAGATAATACACAACAACAAGTGTACTAGTAGTCTCTTGTGCAAAGAACTACGTCTATGTGTTTTCTTTTGTGCTTTGCACAATTTTCATCGTTATTTTTTAAATTTAAAATTTTAATTTATTACAGTTAATTTGAAATTTTATTGCTTTTAATTTTTCTTATCATAACTTTTCGTTGACAATCATATTCGATTTTATTTAAATTTTCGTTAGTAAAATTATTGAATCATTTGAGAATACAGTTTGCTGCAAGGGCAAAAATAACAAAGTTCTTCAAAAAAAAAATATATTCTAATTTTTTGAGAAATTTGTTATCGTCCTGATTTAAAAACCTAATTTGTTCCCAATTAATATCGATTAAAGCATAAGCAATAAATGTTCGTTAAAGTTTGAATGTGTTTTTCGTTGTAAATTTGTTTATTCAGCAAAATGTCGAACAATAATACCAAGAGGTAAATTTAATTTTTCAAGGCTCTTTTTACTTTCTTTCTTTACTTTTTAAATAAAAGCCGAAATCCGATTATGATTTATTTATGGAAATCGACTGATTTTACTTTATTCACACTATCTTATATTGCTTGCTCGCACATGTCTGTGTAAATAAATTATTTACTCAATTGACAAATATTTTAGATCATTGAAAAAATTATCAGAAGAATCACTCACACGACAGCCAGAGGAAGTTTTTGATATTATCTGCAAGTTGGGTGAGGGGAGTTATGGAAGTGTCTACAAAGCCTTACACAAAGAAAGTGATCAAGTGAGTTGCACATGAAATTTATAAATGCATGTGTTTTGTAAAAAAATTTCTTTCCTTTTAGATCTTAGCCATTAAGCAAGTTCCAGTTGATACAGATCTTCAGGAAATCATTAAAGAAATCTCAATAATGCAGCAATGCGATTCACCATATGTAGTCAAATATTATGGAAGTTATTTTAAAAACACTGATTTGTGGGTGAGTTACGAAATAATTTATCAAATTTGTCACACTTGAATGCTCTTTCATTCTTCCCTTTTTCTTTTATTTATTTTTAAGATTGTTATGGAATATTGTGGAGCTGGTAGTGTTTCAGACATTATGAGATTACGCAAAAAGACGTTAACTGAAGATGAAATTTCTACGATACTCAGTGATACGCTAAAGGGCCTACAGTATTTACACTTGCGAAGGAAAATTCATAGAGATATTAAAGCTGGAAATATTCTCTTGAATTCCGAAGGACATGCTAAATTAGCTGATTTTGGTGTTGCTGGACAATTAACAGATACAATGGCTAAACGTAATACAGTTATTGGCACGCCTTTCTGGTAAAGTTATATTTAAATTTTTATTTATCTATTGAGATTAAAATGTAAAACGTTTTCATTAGGATGGCACCTGAAGTTATTGAGGAAATTGGTTATGATTGTGTAGCAGATATTTGGTCCCTAGGAATAACTGCATTAGAAATGGCTGAAGGAAAACCTCCTTATGGTTCAATTCATCCAATGCGAGCAATTTTTATGATTCCAACAAAACCTCCACCTTCATTTCGTGAGCCAGATCGTTGGTCACCAGAATTCATTGATTTTGTTAGTTTGTGTTTAGTGAAAAATCCTGAAGAACGTGCAACTGCTACAGATCTTCTTCAACATGAATTTATAAGAAACGCAAAGCCAAACAGTATTCTGAGTAACATGATTGCTGAAGCCAAAGAGATCCGTGAAAATCAAAGTTATACTCGTGCAGCGGCCATACAACAAGCCAATAAACAATTGCAAAGTCAAAATGATGATAGTGATGATGAGAATTCAGGAACAATGAAGAAAAATGATTTTGATTGCGGAACATTAGTGCCATCGAAAGACGACGAAGGCGAGTTGACAATGATTGCGCATACTGATTGCGGAACACTTGTTCCCGATAATGGCACTATGATTGTATTGCAATCGAATTTAGGAACAATGGTAATTAATTCTGACTCTGAAGAATCAACAATGAAACGCCATGATACGAATCCAGATAAACCCAAGTATCGACCACTCTTCCTAGATCATTTTGATAAGAAAGAAGCTGAAGGGAATGTTTTAGCAAATAGCATAATCTTGCATGAAGATGGCTTACAAGAAGTACCAAAAATGCAAGTACCTGCAAAAAATACTCCACAACAAATTCAACAGCAATTAATGAATGCTCCGCCTCCTGCCGCTCAAACATCTTCAACGCAAATGCCCGAGCAGGAAATTCAAGATCATCAAATGGCCAAATTACAGCAACAACTACAACAGCAGCACTTATTAAATCAGGCACATGCTCAGCAAATGCCAATAGCCTCAGCACCTACAGATATCGGTGAAAATTTGCAACATCAGTTCCAACAACAGCAACAGCAGCAACAATATCAACAACAAGCAGATAACATTTTAAAATATCGCACTTTAGATTGCGATTACGAATTTGTATGTATAAAATAATTTTCATACTTAATTTGTTTCTAATATTAATTCATTTTCAGCTAAAATTCTTGAGTTATGAAGAGTTGGAACAAAGATTAGCAAGTCTTGACAAAGAAATGGATAAAGAGTTTGAAGAGACTAAAAAGCGTTATAAAGCAAAGCGAAAGCCAATTATTGAAGCCATTGAAGCAAAGCAACAGAAACGAAAACAAAAAACTGAAGAATTTTAAAAATCATAATCGATTATTTTTCATTTCGTTCAGCATTTTCAAACATTTCATTTTTGGTGCATTAATGCTTTCAATCAGACATATACGAACTTTGCTCTTGAAATCATCACTAAACGCTTTTACATATTATACATGAAAAGTTTAGTAAATTTTTACTATTCTCTGACTTTTAATTAAACATTGTGACTGTAATGAAATAATTCTTTATTTATTTTATCATTTTTATGACAAAAAATTTAATTCAAGAAAAGAATGTTTCTTTAGATCACATTTATGTATTTTCTTTATTAAATATAAATTATCTCAAAAAAATGTAACCACACAAGACTTTGTAAAAAAATACCTAATGAATGAGAATTTGCACTAGAAGACTTTATAATAGAGAAGAAAATAGCAAAGTATTTTTATACAAAAAGAAAAGCGACAACATAAGTTGCTTAGAAATATCTGAGAAAAATTTCTTCCCACATTTTGAAAATATAAAGTGAATAAAGAGCCACAAAAATATTTCTAAAATATTAAAATAAACACAATTAACTTTTATTTTCATACACAACATTTTAAAAGAAATCGCCTTGACGATAAATAGCTAAAGCATTAATAGAAGGCTCAGTTTTTTGTGCTATTGAAGCTAGAAACAAATGTTGTCGATTTAAATACTCGAATGACTTCATTTGATGGATGTTCTCAAATCTACCGCAATATTTGCTTTGCCAACTTTCAATGCCACGCCATTCATACATACAAAACAATCCAGAACGTTGACTAACGATAAAGAAAGGCATCTCATTAATATATAAAACTAGCACTTCCACAATGTTGTCTCTAAAATCGTCGAGCATTCGTTGAAATGCAAACTCTTTCGAGCCATCCTTCATACGATAAATCTTAATTTCTCGGCCATTAGTTCTTGAAAAAAGCAAGAATGTTCTTGGCTTCATTATTTTGCTTTTTGGCTTCACATTGATGCCAAGAATTATATCAAATTTGCCACCAACAAACGACTGCTGTGACTGCACAAATTGATTTATTGTATGGTCCAGTTTATAGATCATCACCTTATCATCTACAGTATTATCGTTATAAGTCGAGACGACCACATAATTTTCTCCATCAAAAGCTTCCACAACACCAGTTTTAACGGTTTTATAAAAATCACTCAACTTTTCTTGATGTTGTTCCCATTCGTGTTCTACTTTATTCAATTTTAGAAAAACTATTTCCGATTTATCGATGACTTCATTTTGAAGAACTAAAATCATATGAACTAATCCTTCAAGCGATTCTGTGAACTTTACATCCGTAATAATGTTAGGAAATGAAAAATTTTGAAAATATTTATTTTCCAAATCAGCTTGATAATTCCACCACACTGCAAAATTTTTGCTTCCAACACTGTTTGCTTTGCAAACAATATTTGGTGTTAATCGTATTTTTACTGATTTTAATTCAACTCTCATCTCTGAATCTGACCTCTTACTGATAGTGACTTCCTTTAGTTTGGGATTAAATTCTAATTCGTTTTGTCTTCCACAATTAATTTCATCATCTTCCTTGTTGCGTGTAGTTGATGGTTTATATTTGAATTCAACATCATTATCTACATCAACATATAACATCCTTCTATTTTCTCGTTTTAAATAACTATTCGGATCAGTTAATGACAATTTATTTTGTACATTTTGAATCAAAAGAATAAGATCTGTTAACTTTGGCATATGAGCATCTGATGACAGCAATTCTTCAACATTTTGACCATTAATGTTTTGATTTACTTGCATTCCATCCCTTAATTCAATCGCAGGCAATTGAAGAGGGACATCTGATCGATAATTTTGTTGAAGTATTGTTGACTTATAAAACTCTGTGATATCAACACCATTTATACTTCCAATGTGAGTTGGACCTTTAAGTATTAATTTTCCATTGATAACTTTGTGTCCCGTTATAGTATGTGATTGATCAGACGAAGTGAAAACTGCATCATCTATCAGTACGTTATTGATTGATGTCATGTTTGTATTGTTTTCAAAATGAATAGAATTGAAAGTGATCAAACTTTGAACGTCTTGTAGTGTTTCACTATGTTTCTTTAGTCTATTTTCAAGAAAATATTCAAACGAATAGGAATTAAATGTACTTATTTGCATGTTTGCAACTTCCAAACTTTTCAGATTTAATACTGGTAATTGTTTAACTATTGATATGAAAACTATGTTATCCGGACTAATTCCATTTATCAGGCCATGTTCAATGTAAAATTCATCCACATTGAGAGTATGAAAATGTTTTTCTGAATTGAAAAAGCTTTCATTACGGTGAATTGTTCCATTCAGATTTAGTATATTGATATCGTTGATATAATTTGAACCAAAGTAACATTTCTCTCCTATTATTAGATTATTAGCATCGAATCTAAAATCTATTGGAACAATTGCGCTGCCAGTAATCACTTCTAAATTTGAATTGTTTTTAACACTATCATTATCCAAAATTGTGATATTAAATGATGCTAAATCAGTGAAAATTGATCCATCAACATTTTTGATATTTTTCATAAAAAAATTAGATGTATTCTCTACAGTAACATTCGCATAAATGATTTGTGAAAAAGCATTTTTCTTTACTGCATATTTCATCAAGTGATCTAAATATGTTTCATCACCTAAATTAATATTAGATCCTTCCGTCGTGATAATGTATTCATATTTTGTGCGTTTTGGAAATTTAATAGATTTTATAAGTTCACTCAAATCTATCGTCGCATACTCTGTATACAAATTTTCTGTTTCAATCTCATCCACTTCAAGATTTATTGATAATGGTAAATTTAATTTGGTTTTATCGATCAAATGATCCCATGAGATATCATTAAGCTTATTTATATGCAGTGATTTTACTTTTAAATTTTTAACAGACAAATGTTTAACGTTGATTTTTTGTTTCTCACCTCTTGACAGCGAATTTTTAAGCAAACGATCAATTAAATAATGATTAATAGTTTTCACTTGCATATCTTTAACGGTTAAATCCTTCATGAAGAATTTTCGGCCTCCAATTTCCTGATATATTTTGTCTTTCATTGCCAACAAATCGACAAAATTATCAAATGGTATTTTATCATTATTGAGAAAACCAATTTGAATGTTAGATTTGAAATCTGCATCTCCATGAATACGAATACTTCTTTTTCCTTTATTTGAATCAGCAGCAAAGTTGAGCTCTTCTTGTATATTTCTTATCATATCATCAAATTTGTGACTTTCGAATTCATTGACTATTAAATTATTTGCAGCGAAGCTATCTAAATAAAGACTTTCAATGTTAATTGGCTGATCAATTTGAATGGCTTCGTGTATAAATTTCTCCAAATTTACATTATTGTAATTATCAATGAATATATTTTTATCTACATATATTTGCATTGCTTGTAGATTATCAAAACTCCTGATTCCATCAAAAGATACATAGTTAAGATTTTTATGTACTAAAGTGCTGATAGGTACGTTGTTCAACAGACGAACTTGCAAATTTTTTACTATCATTTGATTTCTGAATTCAATTGGACTTGAAATTTCAACATGAGAGCTATCACGATGAATAGCTGAATGATTCAATCGATGAAGCATTGATGGGAAATTTCGTTCATCTACAGTAACACTTCCTCTAACTATTGCTTTCTCAAACCTAACATAGATTGGACCTTGTGGCTTTTCACTATCTAACATGAGAAAGTTTTCTATTGGATGACGATTCAAATGATTTGTGATGAGTCCATTAAATACAGTTGGTTGTCTATTATTTATTTTAAAACTTGGCACTCGAACATGTTGCTCAATATTTTTTATCCAATAAAACTGTGAAATATTTTGTGGAACTTTTTGACCATCAACAAAAATTTTAGTGTTTGGTGAATAGCTGTTAATGTCTTTGATTTTCAATGAGCCTTTAATAATTACTTTGTTATTGTATATTTGAGTCAAATCTGACGTTTGAGTACCAATAACGTGTCTCTTAATCATTTCTACAAAATCTTTGGAATCAATTATGTTCTCATCTTCGTCGACAATGTCTTGAATATTTAAATTATCCATTATACTTATGTTCATAAATTTTGTAGGCACTTCAATGAAGTTCTCTCTTGTTGTAACTGCTACATTTTCAGTTAAATTCTCGTTATTAACTAAATTCGCATTAACAACATTTGCGTAGAATTTTGTTACGAACGAGTCAGCATCAATTTCTTGATCTGTGCTCACTGTCATGAAATCGTTAATAGGAATATATTTGATATGATTTGCAATCAAATGTGTTACGTTGAAAAAATTTTTCACAAATAAATCTCCATTTACTTGAGTTCGATTATCCTTCAGAGAAAATTCATTCATTAGTGATGAAACATTGAAACCATTTAACACCTTCACATTAAGATGCTTTGCATTGAGATTTCCATGAAAATCTATGTTACTTATGTTTTCCAAATTATTTTCATCATTAAGAAATGCCATTTGATAATTGTTCAACAGCCCATTTATATTCAGTTCGTTTATTTTCATGCTTTGAAGTGTTTTCATACCAGATATTGATTGCACTTTCGTTATGTTTAATAACTTATCAAGGTGTATATGATTTATTTGATTGGACTGGACTACAAGTTTATTTGCTGAAATCGAATTTAATTTTATCTGATCACTAAAACCTAATGTTTTTTGTGATTTCATCATAATATCTAGAAAAAAAAAGAATAACGAAAATAGAGAAATGTATGTGATTTATATTGTTATGAACTTACCTTTAAATATAGGCTGATTTCCATTGTAAATTAAATTACCAACACTGATTGATTTAATATCTTTTGTATAATCAATATCTTCATCTTTTGATCTAGCATCAGTTCTTGGACTAGTATTTAAAATTCTGTTTAATTTGCTCAATTGAATGTTTGTAGAAATAGATTGCTGTATCAAATCCTTTGTTTGCACAGAGACATTGTATGGCATTTTTAGGCTCAAAACTTTTGTGTCTTGTAGTCTTACGTAATTTGTGTTCAAGAAATTCTTGTTTTTGATGTCAAACGAACCATTAGTATTTCTCAATTTTTGAATACCTTCCTCAGACGATTTTACTTTTAGCGCTCGACTTTTTAACGATTTTTTGAGTTGCAAAATGCATTCAATAGGATCAGTTTTTCTTTCATTTGCTTGTATTTTATCATAAACATTTTCATTAATTGTCATTTCATAGAAATTTATGAACATTGATGTTTGATTAAGATTGACTTCGACAAAATACAAGAGATGATTGGGCGATTTGTATATGCTATATTTAGAAAATTCATTAGATTTTGTAAACTTTAAGGCTGGTTCATCACTGGTAATATTGGTTGATGAATAAAATGAGAGATTATTTTGAAAGTTCTCTATGATGATTATGCTATGACGAGAATATATTGATTTTATTATCTCAAAAACGTTATTTGAGAGCTTCAAATGCCGATGAAAATGTGCATTAGCATTCCATTTATATAAAGCACAAATTGCTAAAATATTTGATAATATTATAATAAAGAAATATTTTAACGAAAATTTTTTACTTACAATCGCTAAAGCATCCTATGAGATAAAGAATTCCATTTGATGTATAAGGTTCAATATAATCTTTTTTAAAATGCATCTTCTGTAGTTTGAGCCATCGATTAATATCTTCATCATATTTGAAAACCGTCACGTGTGATGTTTCATTTCCAACACCGTAGCCGAGTGAAAGAATCAATGTCTCATCGGGATTTTCATTATAGACAAACAAATCTCCTCTATTTGGAAGCTCGGTGGTTTCCGATGACTCTTTCATGAAATATGAGTTGTGCCACTTGTAGAATCTACAATAGATAAATGATTATAGCTTAAGAGTTTATGTCAAATGATAGAAATAGAGAAAGAGAGTTTAATTACGTCAATTTGTTTGCAGCTTGCTCTTGAATTTCATAAGTGACCAATAAAATATCCTGTCCTTTTCTAAATATCCTAAATTTATCAGATATTGAATCAAAGTTCATTTTGTGTATGTGATTGATTTTAGAGCTTTTATATTCGCTGAGTTTGACCAAATACACTTTTAATCGCGTAGATTGTTGAATAACAACCATAAAGAAATTTTGCCATTTCTCAATTTGCACACTGATTACGGGGTCATTTTCTGCTATATCTAACAGCGTTCCAAGAAAATAGAGTTTCGCAGTGTTGTCATGATTAACTTTCGCAGCAAATAATTCATTTAAACTGAGAAAGAATAAATAACCATCTATGTCTTTGACAATAAATTTGATTTTATCTCCTCTCGTTTTATCACACATCAATGATATAGCATGCTCTTTTAACTTGATTTTATCTATTCGAAACAAATAATTAATCAAGTGTTTTGCATGAACATCTAAAACAATTTACCATAATGATGAATTTTTGTTGTTTTTGCAATAACATCAATCTTTTTATTGATAAACTCTTCAACAGTTTCCTTTTCATTCTTTTCTATGGATAGGCCATTTGTAATAAGCTGGAAATAGTAAGGAAATATGCATTTATATGAAATAAAAAACAAATAACTTAAAGATCTTACATTTGTATTAAAAATCAACAAAATATATGATACAATTATTAAATAATGCATAATAACTTTAATCTACTTCACTATAACATTAATTTACTAATTAAATTAGTTTAACATGCAAAACTTTTGAATAATTTTAAAACCTAACTCTTTTTTGCAGAGATTATCACACAAAGAAAATTCTAACCTGTTTTTAATTAAAATTTTCAAAATTTCTTTCTTTTCTATACGGTACAATGATTAAATTTATTAATTATTAATATTATTTATTAATTAATATTCCGGAACTTTATTAATATTTTAAAATAGTTTAATGCTATTGAATCTGCTTCAAAGCCAAAGATGATATCTATATGAGCATTTTTGATTCACAAGTCTTTTTATATTAACCCAAACGACAACGATATGACTTTGATTCTTTTCTTACCACTGCTAATAACCTCAAAGCATTGTAAAATGAAACCTCTCGCTTCTTTAGCAATCAATAAATGATGAGTTTGAAGGTCTCCACAAGTATCTTAAAAAGGAACTTTTAAATAAACTCGTTATCAGATAGTGATGACATGTGCTTTTTTGGTGATGATCTTTTGATATCTTCTTTATATTTTCACATAGAAATAACTGAATACGGTTTAAAAAAAACTTCGAAGAAATTTTATCATGAATTCATATTTTTTTTCATAAAAGAAACATCAATTGAAGAGACAGTTCAGTGTCTTCTCACTACTATGCAGTGTGGCAAAACTTTACCTTTTATATTCTTTAATAAACTTATGCATCTCATGATTTCAGAAACACCCAAAAAAAATTTGAAGATGACATAGTTGAGACATAACTATGCATAATATAAATTAGGTAGTCAATTTAAAGTGCTACA